>JAVXUP010001096.1:0-280000 GCA_033070095.1 Escallonia herrerae
CTACCGGCGGAGACTGTGCGCCGGTTAGAACTGGTGAAGGCAGCGTTCCCGCAGACATTCGAGAGCGTGGTGGTAGAGAACCCAGTACTACGGATGTGGGTGTCTGCAGGGTTTATGGAGTGGTTGCTGCCGTTCGCCAGTGTGCCGTCGTCGGGTTGGACTGCAGAGTTCGTTGCTCGGTCGCTTTCAGAGTTCGCTCCGTTCACATCGCTAGGTATGCAGCTGGACTGGCTAGCAGATTTCTTTAGATCGAGGAGCGTCAGCCACGATATGGATGAGAGGCGTGCAGTCGTGGTTATGCGGGAGATGTTGCTGGAGCGGCGCCGCACAGGATTAGAGGCAGAGCGGTCAGAGATCACGGCAGAGTTGGCCGGGATTGACATGCAGGTGGCAGAGATAGAGAGACAGCTCGTCGATTTGCAGAGGCAGTTGTCCGATCTACAGAGGCGGCGAGGTGAGGTGGACGGGCGAGAGTCAGAGCGGTTAGGGCGACAGGCCGAGCTTGATGCTGGATGGTCAGAGGTACAAGCGGAGCGGGAGGTACTTCAGGCATTCAGCTCCCACCCAGTTGCATCGCTGTTGTCTAGACTTTCCTAGCTTGTATGTTACTTTGCCGTAGTTGTAGTGCTTAACGACGGCTAGTAAACGTTTGATGTATATGTACATATTTTTGATGGTCTCGGCTTATTGTATGTTATGTTCGGTTGCTCTCTTCTTTCTTCTCTCTTTTTTTTTGAATGTCTTGCTTGTTTCGGTTACTTGTGAATGCTCTCCCATTCCCGCTCGTAGAAAGTGACTTAGGAAGCATAGGTTGAGAATGAGTGCCAGCTGGGCAGAAGTTGAGGTAACAGCATGACTTTGTATTGATAGGACGCGGTACAAAACACCATTACATGACTAGTGTAGAACGCTACACAGATCAACAAAAAAATACAAGTCTGCAAGCAATGTCGCATGTACAAAAATGCTACGAGGGCGCGTTCTATGACGCGGGCTTATGTTGTCGCGACTACACATAATACTTCTTCAGGTAGCGGCCGTTGATGGGGGCCGAGACCTGACCGTCGTCGTGGTTGAGCAGGAGGTACGAGCCATTAGTGCGGGCTTCGTGCACCGTGAAAGGGCCCTCCCAGTTTGGCGTGAATTTAGGAGCTGACATGTTGGCCCGCACATGCTTGGCGGCTTGAAGAACAAGGTCGCCCTCGATAAACGAACGTGGCTTGACGGTCTTCCCATAAGCTTTCGTGAGCTGCTCATGATACTTCTTCATGCGGCGCAGGGCCGTGGCTCGTCGTTCGTCGAGGCCGTCAAGTGCCGCGAGCCGGGCTTCTTCATCTCCGAGACTGCTGCTTAGGGAAAGTCGAGCCGATGGTTCTGCGATCTCGGCAGGTACCACACACTCGTCCCCGTAGACGAGAGAGAAAGGCGTGGCCTTTGTCGCTGTGTGCATGGATGTTCTGTAGGCCCAGAGTGCCAGATTCAGTTGTTCGGACCACGACCGGTCGGCGTCATGCACCATTCGCGATAATACTCGTAGCAAAGTCTTGTTGGACGCTTCAGCTTGACCATTACCTTGCGGGTAATAGGGAGTTGATGTGGCATGGCTGATGTTGTACCTTTCCATGAGAGTTCGAACCTCTCGGTTAATGAATGGGGTGCCATTGTCAGATATAATACATCGAGGGATGCCGAAACGACAGATGACGTCGCGTAAGAAGTTGGAAACGGCACCTCCCGTGGCTCTCCGCAGAGGTACGGCTTCAACCCACTTCGTAAAGCGTTCAGTAGCAACCATGATCCATGAATGGCTTCTGGACGGCGGGTGGATGGGGCCGATGAGGTCGAGGGCCCAAGAATGAAATGGCCAAGGTGCTGAGATCATGTGCAAGTCGGATGCTGGCGAGTGTATCCTGTCGGCGTGCCGCTGGCAGGGTTGGCAGCGTCGGACATGCGAGATGGAGTCGGATTCCATAGTCGGCCAATAATACCCCAATCTTAGTAATTCTGCATACAGCTTCTGGGAGCCTTGATGTTCACCACAATCACCATTGTGTACTTCGTTAATGACTTTGACCACTTGGGCACCTTGCAAGCATCGCAGGGTGCGTCCCGAAAATCCCTTGCGAAATAACTCGCCTTCCGTCACAAAATACCTGACTGCCTTGCGCTTGATGGATCGTGCTGAGCCGCGGTCAGGTGGTAGAATCCCGTGGGATAGATACTGGATGAAAGGCTGGCGCCAGTCACCCTCGATGTCAATGACAAGAGCTTCGGCACCGTCGGGTGCATACAGGCACTCGGGACAATCCTTTTGTATATCCGAGGCGTCCTTGGCCATGGATGGCCAATATAATCCCATACGCTGGAGGCGACGATACAGAGGGGGACCGTCGAAGCCACAACACTTCTGGTGGCCGAGCTGTAATTTGTGTTTTGCCTCTTCCGGTGCCAAACACCTTGCTAGAGTGCCTCCGGGACACCGCCTGTATAAGACATCTCCCATCATTGAAAAGTCTGTAAGGGTGGAGGCATGAGCAAGAGATGGCGCTTTAAGTTTGTCGATGATAGGTTGCCTCCAATCGTCCGCAGTAACGTCCCTCGGGACTAGGTTCAGTGCTGTGCATGGTTCCATTCTCTTGACGATGGTTAGCATCCGTTGTTCACCATCGACCTCTATCTTTGACGCGATCGTGGCCAAGCAGTCCGCATGTCTGTTGTGGCACCTATTGTGATGTTCATACTGGACATGACCGAGTCTTCCTTCCAAGTGTTGCACCAAGGCACGATAAGGTGCCAAGGCTGGTTCTTTGACCGCGAACTCCCCGTCCGCCTGCTTCATGACCAGATTTGAATCTCCTTTCACACACAGCGCCTTAGCCCCCATACTGACGGCGATCATGAGGCCAATGACAAGTGCCTCGTATTCAGCTTCGTTGTTAGACACCGGGAATGCAAGTTTGAAGGATAATGAAGTGGTAACACCGTCTGGTGCCCGCAAGACTATGCCGGCACCCCCTTGCCGGAGGGGCGTGCCATTGGGACCTTTGCTAGTGGCAGAGCCGTCGAATTCAAGCGTCCACAGTCCATCGATGTCGGTGATGAGGGCTGTCTCCTCCCCCGGCAGTTGATCCGATATCGGTTCACATTGTTGGCGTGGGAAGAAGGCCAGGAGGTCTGCGAGTGCTTGGCTCCGCAGAGCTGTAGGATTCTTGATAGATAAACCGAATTCGGCCAACAGCAGCAACCACCGTGTGAGTCGGCCAGACAGGGCGGGACGTGTAAGCATGTAACGGAGCGGGTCAGCCTTGGTGACGAGTGTGATCTGATGCGCTAGAAAGTAATGTCTGAACTTCTGTGAGGCGTACACCAAGGCTAGACAGTGTTTCTCGAGCTCGGAGTAGTTGGCTTCGGGCCCTCTGATCACTCTACTGAGGTAATAAACAGGACGCTCGACACCTTCGACTTCTTGGGCAAGCAAAGCCCCGATGGATCTGGGTGTGGAAGTCAGGTAGAGTAGGAGTGGGATGCCTCGTTGTGGTACGACCATGGTTTGCGGTGACATGAGGACCGCCTTAATCTGTTCAAATGCTTGCCGTTGGGGCGCGCCCCAATTCCACGGTGCGCTTTTACGCGTCAAGTGTTGAAATGGCGTAATGAGCTCGGCCAGTGCGGGTATGAAGCGTCGGAGGTAAGAGACCTTGCCGAGGAAGCTCTTGAGTTGCTTTGTGTTCTTGGGGGGGGGCATTTCTTGGATGGAGGCTGCTTTCGAGGGGTCAACGTCGATGCCCTGTCGACTGACCAAGAACCCGAGGAACTTGCCGGAGGAGACTCCGAAGGCACATTTCAATGGATTCATCCGCATGTTATACTGGCGGCAACGATCAAAGACCGCTTGAAGGTCGGTGAGGTGATCACTTTCCTTCCTGGATTTGATAATAAGATCGTCGACATAGTCTTCCACAGTATGGTGTATCATGTCATGGAATATTGCTGTCATAGCCCTTTGATACGTAGCTCCCGCATTCTTGAGGCCGAAAGGCATAACTTTCCAACAAAAATTACCCATAGGAGTGCGGAAGGCTGTCTTGGCGCTGTCGTCGGGGTTCATGCGAATCTGATTATAACCTGCGAATCCATCCATGAAAGATAAAGTTTCATATCCGGCGGCGGCCTCCGTGAGCATGTCGATATTGGGTAGTGGAAACTCGTCCTTGGGGCACGCCCTATTCAAGTCCCGAAAGTCGATACAGACGCGGACTTGGCCATTCTTCTTTTGTACAGGGACGACATTAGCCAGCCAAATAGGGTGAGTGATAGGTTCGATGAAGCCTGCGCGCAGGAGGCGTTCAATCTCTTGCTTGATTTTCAATTCGAGCTCGGGGCGGAATGTCCGCGGGTGCTGTCGGCTAGGGATAGATCCGGTAGCAATGTTGAGATGGTGCGTGACTAAGGCAGGATCCAGTCCGGGCATCTCATTGTAGCTCCATGCTAAGACATCACGATACTCGTGTAGGAGGGAAACCAATTCCTCTCTTCGGCCGGGGGCGAGTTTTGTGCCAATGTAGGTGTGCCGCGGTTCTTCGCCCGGGTCGGCCAAGTTGATTTCTTCAATATCTTCAGCCTGAGGTCGAGGGCCATCCTCATAGCAAGGTGGTGCCGCGCCGGGGGTGAGGTCAGGATCTGGCTGGCAATGCTCGGCCGTGCGGCACCATTCAGTCTCTCCAAGGGGGTCGGGGTCGAGGGGGTCTGAGGAGGGACCGCCTGGAGCCCCTGCGTACCGTCATAATTGATAGATGATCTTGCCGTCCTTGACGATACGTCGAAAGGCCGGCTCAGCCTTTTGCTTCTTGGACTTGGGGGAAGAAGGGGGGAATTGGTCGTGGCAGCAGGCGGAAGCGGTGGGGTTGACCCATTATTCTTGTTACTTCTCCCGGTTTTGTCCTTGGGAAGCTTGTCCCCGCACAGCTCATCCCAGGTTGGCAGCCTGGTAGAATGTACATGAGTAGCATTCTCCCCATCCTCGGCGAAATTAGTGAAGAAGGAGGCCTCGGCGAAATAAGACTCGGCGCATTCAAAGGGGGCTTTGGTTGCAGGGATTGTCATTGCTACCTCATGTCCCGTAGAACCGGTTACCAGCTTCACACATTGATGGTATGTTGAGGGAACGGCCTTGTTGTCGTGGATCCATGGTCTCCCGAGCAGGAGGTGAAAGGCAGACTCGCTGTCTATTACGTGAAAAGTAGTGTCGCGACGGACAGTTCCGACCATGAGGTCGACGGTGATATGGCCGAGGGTCGACTGAGGACCCTGTCCAAAGCCGGTAATATTGACGGGGTCACGGATGATTTTCCTTGGGGGAATGCCGGCCTGTTGCAGGGTGATGAGGGGTATGATGTTGATCGAGGCGCCGCAATCAACCAAGGCACGACGGAAGCCCGTGCCATTAACAGTACACTCTAAAAACAGCGGCCGATTGTGATGCTCGATCGGCGGCGAGTCTTCATCCGAGAAGACTAAGGCCGTAGAGGGGATGTGACGTAATTCAGCCTGGGCGGCGAAGCATTCGGAACCGAGGCCGGTGGTGACCTCGAGCAGGCAATTGGAAAGGTAAGTCCGGGCGGCGGGTGAAAACCCCATTTCATCAAAAAAACTTTTGATCTTCGTCATCTGTCGAAGGGGAGGCATCGACTGCTTAGCTGGAGGAGGCACGAGGGTCAGTGTGGGCTCTGCCGGGGCTTCGTGGGTTACAGGCTCGACATGGTCGGTGACAGCCATAAGGGCCTGGTGCTCCCTACTGTTGCGATGCGGTGGGTAGGGATCTTTGCGCACATCGTTATTTTTCCGTAGCTGCAGGTCGCCCGACGCTACCTTCCTTGCAAAGATGGTTCGCAGTGCATTGCAATCTTTGAGCGGATGGCCAATGGCTCGATGGAAAGGACAGTAGGTGGGCCTGGCCTTTTCTTCGTCTGTGATATTGGTCCGCATTGGTGGCAGTTGGAAATTTTTGTCATGCGCCACCCATTCGGCCAAGAGTTCCTTCACTGTATTCAGGTCACAGGGATAGTTAGGGGCGGGTCTTTGTTGCCTTCGCTTGTCGGAGCCTTGGTTCACATCTGGAAGCTGACGCTTGAAGCCTGCATAGTTGTTGTTGTCGTTGCTACGTTGAGTGATAGGTGCATCAGTTGAGGCCAACAGCGTACTTTGCGGTCGAGGCTTCCATGACTTGACAGGACCAACTGTCTCGTAAGTTCGTCGGGCTGCCTCCTTGAGGTGTCCCCATGACCTTAACTGTAGGTTCTCGATATGCACTCGGTAGACGTCAATCATATTTTTGATGCATATGGGAACCAACGTTTCGTCTTTGCTGAAATCTGTGCACTCAAGGCACTTAAGATGAAAACGATGCACATACTTATTCAAGTCTTCCCCCTGGTTCTGGCGAATGCCAGCAATATCAACGATAGTCACGCGCTCGGTCTCGTAATGAAATTTGTCTAAGAACAGCTGGACCATGTCGCCCCAGGTGTGGACGGTCCCTGCGGGGATCTGGTGATACCAAGTGTAAGCCAAGCCCGTAAGGGACTTGTGGAATTCTCTCAACTTCAAGCTGCTTCCTGTACCATACTGCTCCAAGGAGCCTGCAAACCTTGTTAGATGCTCACGGGCGTTTCCCTCACGTCCGTTGAAGAGCACAAAGTTTGGTTGCTTGTACTTGATGGGGTAGGGTGCGATGGCGATATCATTAGCGTATGGGGCGTGTCCGGTTAGACGGGTTGAGGAGTCCGGCTCGGGATTCCTCGACAGGCGACGGACAAGGGCCTCCAAATCTGACTGAGTGACATAGTTGGAGGATGGTGCCTCATTGCCGGTCAAGGGGTGATGACCGCCTGGTGCGTCGCGAGCCCCCGAGCCCCCAGATGGCACGGCTTGATGAACGGGGACATGGGAGGGTTGGTATGGTGCAGGTGCTGGCAGGGGCAGCTGTGCAAGGGCAAGTGTGGGTTGGCGAGACATGCCCATCACTTGGCCGGGGGTTTGGTGTTGCTCAACTGGATAGGGATTAGGTTCCATCTCAATGGAGTCATGCGTTTCGGAGGAGCTTCTTGCCGGCGTCAGATGAGATGGTGTGACAGCGGGGGGAATCTGCTGCAAGACTGGCCCGAGATCCGTGTGTAGCTTGCGGGGCGGCACTGCAGAAGGAGATATGTCGGCTACCGGCAGCGACGGTGTTGCGAGCCCTACCGCCAAGGGTCTAGATGTCCAAGGCGGCGGTAGTCGCGACACTGGGGCCGGGGCGATGTCAAAAGCTGGCCCCGGTCCTGAAGGCTGGATTGACGGAGCGGCCTGCTGTGAGGACAGGGCTTGTATGGATTTTTGCATGTCCATAATGGCGGCTAGTAGAGCGGTCTGTGAATCTTGCAGCGTGGTGATGGTCGGAGTGAGTTGCTGGATGGCTGCATTTACGAGCACTTGTACGTCGGGGGTAGTGGTCGGCAGCTGGTCTCGGAGCCGCGCGGCGCTAGTCTCCTCCTGATCACCGAGGTGGTGTTCTTGCAGGGCGGGGTTGGGTCCTTGGCTGGTCGCCCTAGTAGCTCTCCGTTGCACAGGCATAATGCCTAAGTCCGGAAGGTATGCAAACCGCAATACGATGCTCACCTCCCCAGCGGAGTCGCCAAAATGATGGTGCCGGAAATGGTTCGATGATACGTGGAGGTGCCACAAAGGATGCGGTCTGAGTTGGCTTCCAGGTAGGCAACGTGGGAGACAGCAAGGACGGCGCAAGGGCCGAGGACAAGGCTCCCCAGACAGGTCGTGAGGGGTGGCAGTGCTGCGCAGGCAAGGTGACGATGAACAGGACCGACAGTCTGCAGTCCGTAATGAGGGTATGGCGTCCAGGGTCCGTAGACGGGAGTTCAAGTGTATTTCTCTCACTAGAATTCCAGAGAGAATGTTTCCTTTAGAGAGAGAAAGTGAAAAGTCCAAATGAGAATAAGATCCTTGAAAAAGCTCCAAAGTCCACTATTTATAGGCAAAAATGTGCATGTGTCATAAGTTGACATGTGTCGCCCCCTGGGAACGACACGTCACCAGGGGGCCAACGCACTGACCCTTCGTTGGACTGCCGGTTCCTAAGTTCGTGCTGCCCTGCCCTTGCAACATCTCTCTGCCTGTCTGAGGAGACTGATCATGCCGCGGTAGCATGGTCAGAGTAGCCCGTTGCCCCAGCCTCCAGTCCAAGCCCTTACTGAATCCCACAGGCCTGGCAGCGGCGGGGAAGACCCGACGCCCAGCTGCCAGGTGGACTAGGCAAGATGCCCTTCCGAAGACCTGCTCCCGTCTCCGAGTGACCCGGGGGTCATAGTCCTTAGGGGTGCCGACGCGAGCCCCCAGTGCCAGAGCACGTAGGCCAGTCACGCAGGCACCCCGGCGGAGATAGTGTCCTGGAGGAGTAGCCTATCCCGTGAGCATATAACATGATTGCAGCGCATGGGGCGCGGTTGAGTGCGGGCGACGAGGGTCGCAGAGTGATCTCCGAGCGACGAGGGTCGTTGCGTGGATGGCGCGCGACCGTGAGCGACGGTTGTCATGGCGACAGAGCGGCCACAAGTGACGGTCATCGAGACTACGGGCGACGGTCATCGCGACGAAGGGGCACGGCCGAGAGCGACGGTTGTCGCGACTATGGCGGAGTGCGGCCGCGAGCGACGGTCGTCGTGACAATGGGGTGGGGTCAAAGGTGACGGCGTCGGTGTTCAAGGCAGGTGGCCGACCCCCATGGGGTGGCCGACCCCCAAGGGAGGCCGACCCCCCGAGGGTGGCCGACCCCTTGGGGGAGGCCGACCCTAGAGGGAGGCCGACCCCTCGGGGTGGCCGACCCCCTTGGGGGAGGCCGACCCTAGAGGGAGGCCGACCCCCAGAGGGTGGCCGACCCCTTGGGGTGGCCGACCCTTGGGGGAGGCCGACCATAGAGGGAGGCCGACCCCTTGGGGTGGAAGGCACGCCGAAGTCGCTTCACGAATGGTTCACGTGACTTGAGCATGCGTTGCTTTGACCGGCCCTCGAGCGTTGAAAAGTTGACCGCTGACTGGGTGATGTGTCGTGCAAAGTGGGTCCCTTGGCGGGTCTTGGGGTGCGACCAGAATAGGGTATGAACAGGTAGAAAGCTGTTTGAAAAGGTTTGACCCAGTAATTTAATGGGTAGATTTGCATGAGACATCAAGGTCAAGGCTGTTCCGACAACATGTCGATGCTTTCGTCAACAACCCTGTTTTGCTCTAGACTGTGAAGAGAAGACATGAGTTATTCCATGGGACGAAAGAAAGATTGAAAATGACTGCTGGTGAATTCGCCACCCGCTCAGACCAATATACTTTTTCTGGTCAAATAAATTTTGCTTCGAAGGAGAAAAACCCATCGTAGAAGTCAGATTTAAATTTGAAGGTAAACAGATATGCATATCTTTTGAAGGCATCAACAAAAAGTGCGTAATTCGAAATATTAAAACAAGATAATGCCGGGGCAGGGCTCCAACTTCACAATGAGTTAATCCCAAAGGAGTACACTATCTTGAAGATGAGAACTGAGAGGAAAGCTTCCTACTCTTTCCTAATTGAGAAGAGGAAAAAAACAGTGTTCCACATCTTATTTGCAACATAAAGACTTGAGGAGATCGAAATGAAAAACCCCAAATGGATGTCCAAGGCTATGGTGCCAAAGATAGACAGAAACGCGACAGCTAGCACGAGCTCTTGGTGCAGCAGAGGAATATGAATCAGCAGTGACGAGGGTACGAAGAGGATAGAGTCCATTCTCAGCGGTTCCTGAGTATAAAGTTCTCTTTGCTTGCTTGTCCTTAACACGGAAAAATAAATAAATCGCAGTCATCAAACATATAGAAAGAATTATTGTCTTGATAGAATATACTGACAGATCACAAATTGATAGAAGCACTAGGGCAATGGAAAACATTTTTTAAATGAATGTATCTAGTAGAAGGAATGCAGGTAGAACCAATTTGTGGGAACTGCATACCTTGGCCGTTCCTGACTTGGACATTTGAGTACCAGCATAGTTGGAATAGATAGAGAGATTGCCAAGATCAAGAGTGGTGTGGTGTGTTGCATCAGTGTCCGTATACCAAGAGACATGCGGTATGTTGGAGCTTGCATGGCCAGCTACTTTCTCAGGAGGGTGACAACCCTGGTATGTGAAATTCACAAGGTGACAGCAATCAAGAGCTGCGTGGCCAAAGTGGTCACAGATCTGGCAAGCTGGACGAGTCGGGAAATTGTAATTTGCTGAGTGCTTCGTTCCTTGAGAAGAGCTCGAGTTTCTAGTGTGAATTTGATGTGATTGTTACTGTACAGAACGAGAGTGTCCACCATTTTCAGATAGGTTGCATTATTGAAGCGACCTTTCGAGCTATTGTTTTGCTGGAAATTGGAGTTACTGCAAACGTTACGACCTATTGTGAGCCGTAGACGTTGGGTTGAGAGGCTAAGAAGGCAGTAGCTGAATAATGCGCTTGTTCCTCAAGGCTGAATTCACCTCTTCCAGAGAAAGAGCAGTTCTTCGAGGATGGACACGAATGGACTAGACAAATCAAATTATATTTATATATAAGTTATTTCAAAATTGATATGTATTTAAAATTGAGAGAGAGAGAGAGAGAGAGAGAGAGAGAGAGAGAGAGAGATGTTGACGTGGAAGAGAGATAAAAGTGAAACTCATTTGATTGGCTTAATGTCAAATGGCATAATGATAGGCATGCCAAGGAGGAAAGATAAGTTTACATTCTCTCAGGTTCAGCTTTACTTTCACACACACACACACACATATATGTATATATATAAATAGATGTATACACATATATAATTATCTCTCTTATTTTGTTTTCTCTTACATTGCACAACTTTTTATAGTCTTCTTGGTGATCTTTATCAGTAGAAACCTCAACACATGGGTTGTTACTATTGTTACTAAAAGTGGTAGAAAACTCATAAAAAGGTGGAAATAACATTATTGTTTGTTCACACCCTATTCTGGTTGCACCCCAGGGCCCGCCAAGGGACCCACTTTGCGCGACACATCACCCAGTCAACGGTCAATTATTCAACGCCATCACCCGGTCAAAGCGCATCTTCTTTCGAGCATTCACAGGCATCACCAATGCAGCGACGTCAACACAGTCAAACGCTTAGAAAAAGGGCTCTCCCTTGAAAGGGGTCGGCCACCCTCTCTCAAAGGGAGTCGGCCACCCCTTCTAGGGGGGGGGGGTCGGCACCCCTTCTTGTGGGGGGTTGGCCACCCCTTCTTGATGGGGTCGGCCACCCCTTATTGAAGGGGGTCAGCCATCCCCTTCTTGAGGGGGGTCGGCCACCCCCTCTCCCAGGGTGTCGGCCACCCTTTTGTCTTTGTCTTGCAGGGGTCACTCCTAAACCCTGCCATCATTCATCGTGCTCTCTACAATGCTCGCTCAACGCCAATTGCTCCGCGACGTTCGTCGCCGCGCTCGTGCGCCCCTTCTCATGTTGCGTGCCCCCGGCACCAAGTATTGCTCCGTACGTTCGTCGCCGCTCGTCTTGATACGTGTCCCCGGCACCAAGTATTGTCTCTGCGACGGTCGTCGCCGCGCCTATGCGCCACAATCAATGCCTCGTGATGTAGGTACCGCGCCCAAGCGCCACAATCATGTTACATGCTTCCGGAGGGGCTCCGGCCCTCATTGCGGGATGGGCTCACAACCTTAAAGCCATCGCCGACTCAATCAAACTGCGGGATGGGCTCATAACCTTAAAGCCATCGCCTGCTCAATCAAATTGCGGGATGGGCTTAAAGCCATCGCCGGCACAATCACCGGGGGTTCCAGCCCTCGCAGCGGGATGGGCTCACAACTTTAAAGCCATTGCCGGCTCAATCAAACTGCGGGATGGGCTTAAAGTCATCGTCGGTACAATCACCGGGGGCTCCGGCCCTCGCAGCGGGATGGGCTCACAACACTAAAGCCATCGCCGACACAACCTTAAAGCCATCAACATCACACTCGCAAGGGACTCCAACACAAAGACTTCCCCGCAATGGACTCTAAGCATTGAGCGGCAACCATGCCCACTCATGTTGCTGTTGATCGTCGACACTACCAGGGCAATGACCCCCGGGCTAAGAAGCACGGACTTGGGTGCGGGTGCGGATGCGACACTGGTGCGGATATGCTGATACGACAATTTTGAAAATTTTAGGATACGAGTGCGGCGGGGAGACGACAGATTTTATAAGTATTTTTTTAAATATATACATTTAGCATTGAATTTCTAAACAATTTGAATCTCTATATGTATTAGATATTTGTAGAAAGCATAAATATTCCAACTAAAGAGTGGGAATTTGTAGAGTTTAATATGTTACTTCTTGAATTTGGAAGTTTTCAACTAAATTGGTGATAGTTTGTTAAGTTTGGGCTGTTTTTTAAGTATTAAAAGTGCATAACTGAACACAATGAAGTTTGTATGTGTTGTACTATTATTTTCTTTGAAGTATTGGGGCTGATTTAATAAGTTAGGGTACAAAAATGAAATAACAAAAGTGAAAAGTCATTTCTAATTACTTCAAGCCACAAAAATAATATCGTATAGGGTATTAGCCATTAGGGTTTCTCATATTTCTTCCAGCCACAGCGCCGCACTTCGCGGCTCCGCACTAAGTTCGCTGGTGGGATTTCCTCCTCCTTCGCACTCCGCAGCGCCGCACTTGGTTCGCCGGTGAGATCTCCTTCTCCTCCTTCTCCTTCTTCTTCTCCTCCTCCTCTCAGGTCTCCTCTCTCCTCTCAGATTCTTCGCCGGTGGTCACAGATCTGCACGGTGGTCACAAATCGACGGTGGTCAGAGGTTGGATACGCACCCGAGCCGCACCCGATATTTAAGAAATTAAAAAAATAAATTAATAAAATCGGATACGCACCTGACACACACCCATGCCGCACCCACACCTGATGCGTACACGGTGCCGGTGCTTCACCCCAAGTGCCGCACCGGTGCTTCATAGCCGCCGGGTCACTTCGGGACGGGAGCAGGTCCTTGGAGGGCATCGCGCTTAGTCCGCCTGGCAGTTGGCTACAGGGGCAATCCTCAACGCTGTCAGGTTCTCTGCGCGTCTCTTAACGCACCTCGTGGGATTCAGTATGGTCTTGGACTAGTGGCTGGGGCAATGGGCTACTCTGACCATGCTACCGCGGCATGATCAGTCTCCTCAGATAGGCAGAGAGATGTTGCAAGGGCAGGGCAGCACGAACTTGGGGACCGGCAGTCCAACGGAGAATCAATACTGTGGACCCCCTTGGCGATGTGTCGCTCCCAGGGGACGACACATGTCAACTTATGACACATTCACATTTTTGCCTATAAATAGCGGACTTTGGAGCTTATTCAAGGATCTTTTTCTCATTTGGCATTTTCACTTTCTCTCTCTAACAAGCCGTTCTCTCTGGAATTCTAGTGAGAGAAACACATTTGGACTTCTGTCACCGGACCCTTGATGCTGCACCCTTGACTCGGAATGTTGACCGTCGGCCCTGTTCGTCGTCGCCCTGCCTGTGCGGCTCTGCCAGCCCTCGCGACCTGTCTGGGGAGCCTTGCTCTCAGCCCTTACTCCATCCTTGCTGTCTCCCACTTTGCCTACCTAGAAGCTGACTCAGACTGCATCCTTTGTGGCACCTCCACGTAGCAGCGAACCCCTTTTCCTGGGCAACACTGTTATTACTACGCATTTTGTTATTACTTTTCAAGATATAACTATGAGCTTTTAGTAGTTGTTGCTCCCGTGTGCAACACACGGGTCAATGCTAGTTGACAAGTAAGATAATGGAAGACTATCCAAAGCACGGATGATAAAGTCGTCATCACTGACTGTTGATCCACATGCAGCAAGTGATGAACTTGAACTGTTGTAGGTCATCCTGCATAGAGAGACTGCCTTTGGTAAGGCGAGGAAGTATTGTCACTTGAGAGCCATCACATGAGATGGTGTAACAAGGGCTTAGTGATGAGCCACGATATCGCAGGCTTGTTCGGAGGAAGTGACACTAACGACATAGGAAAGAGCAGATTCGCTCAATTTAGCATTGATCTGAGAGAGTAACAACTACTCTTTGTTGTACCAGGAAGCAGAGCTGGGGTTATTTCAGATGGGAGAGACAGCCGTTCCATCAAGAAATGGCAGAGATTATGACCTCTGGGAATTTGTTAGAAAAATGACATCCATTGTAGTAATCGGAGCCATCAAGCTTAACAGTAATGAGGCTGGAAATATTAAATATGACAAGGGAGGTTGAGGGTTATGGAGTGTGAGAGGAACCAGAGGAAAGTGTTATAGAAGCCCTTTGCATGACGAGGAAAGGATTGAAAGTGCTGGAAAGCAATGTAGCTCTGGTACCATGAAAGAATTCACTTTCTTGGTATATCCCATAGAAAAGCTGTGGTTTGAGAGACATGTATTGCATTAATATGCGGAGGATACAATCCTATCTTTACTAGTTTAAAGCGTAAAAATCCACAAACAGTTAGAACTCAATGCAAATGCCAATCCAATGGCATCGAGTACATCACTTTTTTAGAGTTTGAACTTTTGCAGACTTTTGGTTAACAGCCTTATGACAGCTGGGTCAGTTATCACGAACATTGGGCAAGATGGTTTGGTCATATCCATCGAAGGCCTTTAGATGACCCTGTAAGAAGAACTGATTTGTGCCAAGTTGATGGGGTAAAAGACGAGGTAGGAGTAGACTGAGGATAACCCGGAAGAAGTAGTGAGAAAACTTGATCGCTAGCAATTTATCATATATATGTGCTTTGATAGGGAAGAATGGAAGAAGGGATTCATGTGGCCGACCCCAACTACTTTGGGACAGAGGCTTGGATGATGATGATCCTTTCCTTTGGTCAAATAGTTTTTGAAGTTACTTTTCTGTGCTATTCAGTTCTCCAGCTTACAGGCCCTCTTCCTGTTTGTGGGCATGCATTCGCGTACATAGTGGAATGTAAAGTCCGATATTTTGTGTCAAATCATGGGTGGATTTGGAATTATCGGCTCCTTAATAGCCCTTCACCTTTGGATGTAGTCTTCAGTTATTGGATTTGACTGAAAACACGTGGCAAATCGTAAATCAGATTCCACTTTTTCTAGTTGGGAATCAAATTGTAGCCACAGCAATGAGATTCAGGGAATGCTTAGTATAAAAAGGTAGTATATGGTCTGAGTGAAATTGTACTTATTCCTGGCCAAAAAAAAGAAAAGAGGCTTGGGATCAACCTTAATATATTTTTCCTCTCAATGAATGGTGATTATTAACTTAAATATTCTATTGATCATTTGAATCCATTGTTCATTGAATGTCTCATACAAACGTTGTGAGTAGAACTCTAAAACATGAATATTATAGCCTCCAAACAAATTCCATTGAGCAAACTTATATTACTAAAGCAATGTGCCAGAAGACTCGAGACAAACTACATGCAGACGCAATCTCCAAGTTGCAAAGTGTACAGTACAGAGTTCTACACTCCCTTCTAGGTTTTTATGTAGCCAAAGTTTCATGTTCTTATGTGAAAAGAAGAGAAATGGAACTATCATAAGCACATTCTTTGCCACTTGAAACCTAGGAAACTCAAAAGGAGAAGAAAAGGAGGAGGGAAATGGTAGGTCTACAGTATGACCTTCAAAGGGTATAGTGCTTTTTGCTTATAAAAGAAAAATGCAAACAAAGACTGGAGGAAGGGAAAAGGGTGATACTAAAAGGTATGGGTTCACATTTGACCCGAATTCATGCCTTCATCTCTATTCTGCCGTGTTTTGCTATTTCGATAGTGTGGTGAATGATATCGAGTTGTATGAGTGCCGAATTTTATGATTTCGAAAAAAATTGTGTGATGCCTTGGACTAACTTTCTTTTTGTACAATTTGTCAGTGACTATAGGTGTGTACATACCTATATCAAATTGTTCTGTAACTTAAAATCTGGTACTTTTAAGTAAGCTCACATTTTTTAGTAGAGAAAGAATGTGAAGGCTGTCCTACAAAAATGTATACTCGAAGTCTAGAGACGATAAATACAAGGAAATAATGTCACCTAAGAAGAAAATAAGACCTATTGGAGGATACAGAGTTGCTTCAATGTTGTGGCATGTGGATAGGTTTTTGTTAATATGCTGGTTACTGCCCTACTCATCTTGTACATCTTGCAAACAAGAAGAAAGTCATAATACATACCAACTATTGGGGTCACTAACCTTTGTTGGAAAGATTAGTATTTGGCTTGTCTCTTTTATCATCGCATACATTAGCATCCGAGTTGTAAAAGTCTCATTCAGATTTCCCTTTGGTGAATCTTTCATTCATTTGACAATCACGATAGGACTTGTGAACTTGTCTCATCAAAAAGCTTAAAAAAGAAAGTCAGGATTTACCTCCATTCGCAAATGCCTTGAGTTTGTGTTTGATATGCTCTCTTAAAACATTTCTCTATCATGCATATATGTATCCCACAAAATGCTGTAGGCCTTGTTTTTTTTAAGCCTTCCCTTTTTTTTTCAATATGTCTCTCAGCCTACTTTTTAAATCCTTAGTTGAGTAACCTAAATCAAAGTCCTAATTAGTTCACAAGAGAATTTTCTTTTCTTCTGTTGCAGCTAGGCATTCAGCCTCAGACAGAAATTCCCACAGTACAAGAAGCATCCAATGAGCTAGTTGCTCGTCTGTCGTATTTATTTTCAAACGAGGTGCGCTTCTTTTGTGTTGGTTGCTGCCTGTAGAATATATATACATATTATGTAACAAGAAATTCCATGATTAGGGCATGACTAACTTCTTGTTTTGTTGCTATTCTGGGTGTTTGTTTCTCTTTTGATATTCATCTACTTCCTTTCAGAAACTCCAATTGTGGTCAGGCGTGTCTTGTCCAATGAGATCGTTTGATATGATCTGATTTTCATTTTCTCAATAGCAATTTCAGTTTTGTTTATTTGGACATGGGTAGGGGAACCCACATTAGAGATCCCTGAGATACGTCCTTGACGATTTTTACTTTCTGACACTTGTCATGGCAAGAGATAATCCACCTGATCATTTCTTGGATATAAATGAAGGCAAATGGTATGGTGGCCTACATCGAAGGAGATCATTTCTCTGACTCCTCAAGTTGATGAAGACTGCTAAAATCTGAGTCTCTCCTAGGCTAGGTGGATATAATATTTTGTTTGAGAAGTTTGTTTTATCAGAGAACTTATGCTCAATGTCACCTGGCACGGGTATCGTATGAGTTCATGGAACTGGATTGGGAACGGAGAATGCCACTTACTATGAATACTGTACGGTGGGCCTAGTTCTAGGGCCTTTATATAGATTTAGCTTTAACAAACTCACGAAACTGTTATCAACATGTCAAAGTAAAGAACCCATCAAACAAAGCCCAACGTAAAGAAAATATCGTAGTTACAAACAACAGTGACCCAGTTACAAAACCTGGAAATACCAAGTCATCGACTAAAAAATACCTAACCCCATCTTCCCCCCTCACCCCCGCGAATCCCTCAAAGAAAGTTCATAACACTAGCCAACATCAACTAGTTAAAACTCAAAGCTCTGACAAGGCAATTCCAGTCAGATTGATGCCATGATCTGATATGTAGGAGTTCTTTTCCTTTTCTCTTGCCTTTTTATGTTGTATCCTTTTCTCTTGCCTTTTATGTTGTATAGATATAGAAAGGTAGAGGAAGAGAAAATTCAGAGTTATGTTGGTTGATAAGCTAGTAACCAATTTAAACTTTAGATTTATTTTTGGCTCGATATTTTCTTTGGTTGCCAAATAACACCAATCATATCATAATATAGTAATAGCACTAGGTATATTTAGCGAGCTGTCTTATTGGTCTTTGGGATGTAAGAATTTGGCTTCTCAACAACTCAACTCCTCTGCACCCTTAAACTAAGTCTCTGGTTTGCGGAGCGGGAGTGAGAGCGGGAAGTTGACACGTATTCGGTAGTGGGAGCGTTAAAGCACATAACAAAAGGGGGAGCCAAAGCAAGGATTTAGAGCGATACTTGAAGAACGGTGAGTAAATACCTCTCTTACTCAACGACTCTGCCCCCCCCCCCCCCCTCCCTCCCGGGACTCACTTGCCATGTTCATGAGTTGTCATTGCTTAAGCAGATCCTGATCCACAACCCACATCATCAATAGAAAACATTCAAAAAATTGGAATCATCACATGAAGTACAAAGAGAGAGAGGCAAGTTTCTGTCTGCTCTCTCATGTTCTGACTTCTAATTATGGATTGCCAAAACTCACGTTCCTAATCGTTAGCGATTTGCAATTTATAGTGCATGTTCTTGTAACGACTGAAAATCCGGAGCATTAACACCCCGAACTTTCAGAACGTTAAAACACTCACTCGCTCGATCAATCATTTCATGACATAAAAACCTCGATTCAATTAACAACTTCATATATATATCTAAGAGCTTCTAATCCGTGCAATATCTCAAAATTTTTAAGGGTAAATTACACATGACACCCCTGAGGTTTGCCGTAAACTACACACGGCTCCTACCACCTTTTTTTTATTACATTCTGCTTCCTGAGGTTTGTACCCGCATTTCATGGAGCTACACAAATCTGACGGGAAGCCTAACTCCGTTTGGAGATTCCCTGACACACTACTTTTTGCTTTTTTCATACCCAAACTACCATCCCTTTCTTGACTCAAAACCCACCTTGTCCTTTAGGGTTTTTCTTCTTCTTTTTCTCTTCCCTTTTGCAGGTCCTTCTTCCTTCCTTCTCTCCCTTATTCTTCCCCTTGTTACTGAAAAATGTCAAGGTCAGGAAATAATGAGAAATTGTTGGGTTTGAGGTTTAATTACATGAGGAGTTGGTGCAGAAAGAGGGCAAATCTGAAAATTGTTGAATCTGATGAAAAGCCAAGTAAAGGGAAGTTGTTCTTCACTTGTGCAAGTGGTGGATGTAACATGTTCAGTTGGTGTAATCGTGATAGAGCAACATTGAAGCCAGTTGGCAGGTCAATGATTTGTTCACTTGATGTTTATGAAGAAATTCAAAGACCTGAAACCAATGAAGAATCAAAGTTGTAGTTGCTTGAGGCAAATGAAGCTCTACGCAGACAAAAATTGCAGTTAATTGAATCAAATCAAGCAATGATGAATATGTTGGTTATTTGTTCTTTAATTTCCTCATGGATGTGTATGTTGATGATAATTTGTCATTAATAAATGAGGGATTTGGTGTATGGTTATGTAATGCAACTAACGTGGCCTTCTGTAATTTGGCATTATGTAATTTTTCAGGGTTCATGTAATGACTGTAATTAAATTTGAATGAAGTATCTATGTTTAGCACAAAGACACTTCACAAACAAATGGCCCAACAACTAAATGCACATCACAACCTGCTCAATCCAAGTCCCCAACACACTGCACAAACACACTACACAAACCAAGTGCTCTAACACAATGCCTATAACTCACAACATGCTCAAACACACAACTGCACACATAATCTGCTCAAAGTGCCCAAACCAAGTCCCCAACACATTGCACAAACTCACAGCTGCAATTAAAGTGCACCAACACAGTGCTCAAACTCAGTACACAAACACAGTGGTCTATAACTCACAACCTGTTCAAACTAGTTGTTCAAACACACTCCACTAATGATGCTGTAACACACAAATGCACAACCTGCTGCCAAACTCACAAATGCACTACCTGCTGTCAAACACATAACTGCACAAATTGAACAAACACACTAACACCTTGCTAAGCACCGAAACTTAGTACACATTGGGACAAACATAATAAAAGTATTAAATTAACATTGTGCAAATGCTTTAAGTTTACATCATCCAAATGTTTACAAACACGATAAAAGCATTAGTGTTGACTGAAACTTAAGTTTACAAATTTTTAACTTGTAGTCAACGTGACTGTAACCTATAGTTAACCTATTCCCACTGTGACTTTAACTTCAAAAACTTGTCTTTAGTCACAACAATCCATTCCATTTACAAATTCTTCAATCAGCTTCACAAAATGAATCTTCACAGTATCTTGGAATCTTCACATGATCTTCACAAAATGAAGCTTCAGTTACAGCAATCTGCACAAAAGTCTATCATATATGTACACAAAAAGCTGCACACTAGCTGCTACTACATGGTTCCTTGACTAGGACCCAGCACATCAGGTCCTCCCAGTTCAAAAGTACATTAAATCATAGTGTGAAAACAACACCGTGAGCAGGGAAAAAGTAAATCAAATGAAAATTATCATAGTTAGTACACTTACATCCATATTTAACCTAACTTGACTGCATCCAACTTGATTGCCACCAACTTGGCTGCCACCCCTTTCATTCCTTGCATCAGTGCCCCACTAATGCCTCTCACAGGTGTGCTCTGACAGGTCCTTTTGTTATGCCCAATTTCCTTGCAAAATTGCACATTTTATGCTGCATGACTTTCTGCCTTCCCTAGCAGGTTCATCAGCAGCCCTTTTCCTTTCTTTTCTTGGCCTTTCAGGCAACATTCTTAATGGTGGAGGTTGGAAGGGATCCCCCGGAGCTGGCTACCATTGGAACTCATTATGCACTGGGTGCATAACCTTACCATAGGTCTTTAAGTATGTGTCCCTGCTACAACATACATTCACAAAATCGAACACATCCATTCTCCTGGATTTGATGCATGCTGCTGCATGCTTGCAAGGTATGTCAATAATAGCTCAAACCCTACAACAACTCCTTCTTTGAAGATCAACTACATGCACCTTCCTAAGATTGACCACCTCAAATTCTGTACCCCCAGCATACATCACTATTTTACAATGCCTAGACTGAGCAATTGCTTGGTTGCATTTTTTCATTATCTTGGGAGCTACCTAGCCTCCTAAGATGGAGCATTTTCAAACATTTCATGCACCTTGTACTTCAACCTAGTTCTAATAGTATCAACCAAAGACAACACATGTTTTCTCCTCAAGTTCCCTAGCTAGTTATTAAAGGACTCAACAATGTTGCTAGTTACATGCTCATTCTTAACAGCATGGTCAAAGGTATACCTAGCCCAACTCTTTAACCTATGCCCACTCAACTGCTTCTAGTGAGTAGCCTTCATTTGACTCATGGCAAGGTTAAAGTCATCCACATTGTATGACTTAACAGCAGACCAGAAATATGTTTTCAACTTGATGCTAGGGTACTTAGACTTAAAGATGCCTGCAGCACCTTCTGTGACTTGCATGTGGTATGATCTCAGCCAAGATATTCTCATACCCTATCAATAAAGCGAGTATAAGGATAACATACAGATTAAATATAGATTATAAGCATGAAATTAAATTTGCAAGTTCAGGGTAATACATTTTGGCCATCCGACATAAATACCCATGGCTTTGCCTCACCAACGATGCTCTAGAGATGATATAGAAAGAACTTCCAGGCTTGTGTGTTCCCACTCTGGACAGCAACAAATGCCACAGGGAACAACCCATTATTCCCATAAAGACCCACAGCAGACAGTAACACACCTCTGTAAGGCCCCTTGAGATGATATCCATCTACTGTAAAAGAGGGCCTACAAGCATTCTTAAATCCATCTTAGATCGTTGCAAATGAAAAGAATAGCCTATGGAAGTGAGGCAAATCCAAGTTAGGACTAACTCTCTGAGTTTCAAGCTTGAACAAGCTATCATGATTAGTCTTCATCACTTCATGCCCATACATCCATAACTTCTTGTATGACGCAACATGAGACCCCTCAATTTTTTTAGTGCCTTCCTTTTGGCCCTATAGAGCTGCAATCAATGAGCCTCTACACCAAACTTACTCAACCAACAGTTCTTGCATGCCACCCAAACTGATGTCAAGATTTTCCCTGATGTACTTAATCAGCTTCTCTGAGATCCAAGTGGAATTGGCTTCCATGTTAGTACTGGCCATTACACAAGAATGTTCTGGGCCATATTTCTTGATTTTAAATGTTTTACCATCAGGGATATGAGATGCATGTATTCTCCGGTTACATCCGGGACTGCCACAATGAGCAGAGACCCTTCTCCTCTCATTCTTGTCTCTCACCAGTTTAAACCCCTTCTTAATAGTATAGTCCTTCAAAACTGCCCTAAAATGACCTACATCTTCAAACAACAAACCCTGTTGTAGTTCAATTTTTTCCCTTCCTTACGTTAAAACAACTTCCCTCTCATAAATCTGTCTACAGTTACTGCTGCCACATCTACACTCATCACTGTTGTACATGGGGTTTTCATCATCATCATCACAGCTTGACAACTCATCATCAATCAACTTATTATCATATGTCTCATTGTCTTCATCATTTGCCCCTAAGCTTTCATCACCCTCACTCACTTCTTATACTCCTTGTCAATTAAAGTCCTCAGAATCATCCTAGAGTTAGGCATCTCCTCCTCTTCAACTTCATCACTATCCCCCTTACACTCTTCCACATCATGCAAGTCCTTAAATAGGTCATTTGTAACTGCCTCACTACTTGGTTCTGGATAACTAACTACCCCAGGTTTAGCCCTATCAGTCTAAGTAAACAATTATATCCCTAGAGTTCTCATATAGTGCAAACATATGAAGCAAAGCTTTATTAGAATTTATTCCGGCCTTGACCTGAGTTCTAGGCAATATGAAGTACATCTCAATACATACACATAGCTTGGGGGGGAGGTCTTTTAAACTTAGCTCACTTGCATCAGTTAGTAGCTCCATATAGTTGTATCTGTCAGGATCTACATCATCAATCTCTCTGACTGTGTTAAAGGAAGTTAACCAATAGGATATGTCTCCTTTCACTATGCATTTTTGTAAGGTAATTAGGAAAAATATTAATTTATTTGTCAATTAGGGCTTTAATTAAGCTCTCAGTTAGGGATGTTATTCTAGTTGTCAAAGAGGGCTTTAATTAACTTGTCAATTAGAAAGAATATTAATTTAGTTGTCAATCAAGGCTTTAATAAAGCTGTCAATTAGGGATGTTAATTAGTTATCAATTAGGACTTCAGTTTGGGTGTCAATTAGGGCTTTAATTAAGTTCTTAATTAGGGATGTTGATTTAGTTTTCAATTAGGCCTTTAATTCAGTTGTCAATTAGGGTTTCAACTATGAATTCGAATTAGGGCTTCAATTTCGGTGTCAATTAGGGCTTTAATTTAATTAAGTTATCAATTAGGGCTTTAATTTAGTTTTCAATTAGGTCTTAAATTCAATTGTCAAATGGGTTTCAACTATGAGCCCTAATCGGGTTTTTTTTCCTTTGTTTCAGTAAAAGTCAAAACCTTATTTCTAACAAAAGCATATATTCTAGCGATGGCAAAATGGGTGGGTGGGTTGGGTTTCGGTGTAAATTTTGGGTTGGGTTTAAATGGATGACTGACCCATTTCAACCAATTTAGTTATGGGTCAAATAAGTTATCTCTTAAATGGTTTGGTTTCACCAGTCTACCTAAATGACATGGTTAAGTGGCCATCTCACCCACTTATAAACCATTTAGATCCGTGGGTTATTGGGTTATAAAAGATATTGACCCAATTTGTTGATGGATGGTTTTGGATGACTTTAAATTGGCGGGTTTGGGCGGGTTGATGTCCTATAAGAAGTCGGAAACACCCTTACTTTTTAACAACACTCTTACTCAAAAAGGGTATGTAACGGAGAAAAAAAGTTTCAAAGTTAAAAACACCTCTAATCACTACTAATCTTTTATGAAGACTTCAGTTGAAAAAGGATGCTTTTGGTGGGGGCGGGGGGGGGGGGGATTAGCCGCTTAACCCCATCCGTGATCCGTGCTAATATATATCTATATATATGTGTGTGTATATATATATCTACGCATGTGTGGTTGTGTATATATTTGTGTCTATGTATGTGTATATATGTTGTATATATATGTATAAATATTGGGAGGAAGAAGAGGAAGTACAAGAAAAAAGGGATATTTGAGCAACCCGCTCGTTGCAAGTGCGGGTTATATGGACATTTTTTTTGCAATTAAGGAGGGCAGGGGTATTTTGGAAATATCGAGAACATGGACAGCCCACCCTTACAAAGGGCAGGCTGACGGAAGATCTAGGCCGTCCGAGATGTGGCCTGTCCGAGATTAGCTAAAGAAAATGTGTTTATTATAGCACTATATGGGGATTACTCCCCATGTAGCATTACAAAAAACACAAATTTCTAGCTGATCTCTAGTCATTCGTGCCAGATCTCTTCTTTTTTTGTTTCCTTCAAAATTTTTGTCCAGCCCCTTGCGAGGACGAGCTGTTCAAAATGTCCTTGCAATGGGCTGGTTGGCGAGATTTTGAGGAGAAAATGAAAAAAGTGATTTGGGTCGTAGCACTGACGTCTAGACACTTTTCTTAGCACATTTAGTAGCTAATCTCTGGCCTTTTGCGACGGTCAAGATCTCTGCAGGGGCTCTTTGTTTGTTTACCAAAATGCCCTTGCTCCTCGCTTAGTGAAACAAAAAAAGAGGTTCCTTGCAAGCCGCCCGTACAAGGAGTGGTTTGCAAGGGAGCCTTTTCTTATTTTCCTTCTTTCTCCCCATTCTCCCTTTCCCCACAACCCACAGGCCACCTCTCCTCCCCCCACAACACCCACCCACGCGCACAGCCGTGCCCGCGCACTCGCACACATGCGCACACCATCACTTACACACCCCATTACACGCACACACAAACAAGGAGAACACATTCGAAGACACACGTACGCGAACACTAACACACACACTTGGTGAGGTGAGGGGGTGTGCGTGTTCTGTGTTTGCGGGTGCACAATTTTTTGTATGTGCTTGTGTTGCGTTGGTTTATGGGTTTGTGTCTATACGTGTTTGTCTCTGTTTGTGTCGGTTTGTGGGGGGGGGGGGGTTGTGGGTCGAGTGGTGCGGTTGTGGGAGGGGAGGTGGGCTTGGTGGTATGAGCAGTGGATTGTTGGGGGGGTTGGTGTGACTGATTGTATGGCAGTGTGTGTCTGTGGGTGTGCATTGGTGTGTAAGTGGGAAGGGGAAGAGGAGGGGAGGAGGGGAAGAGGGGTGGGGTTTCTCTCGCGTTTGGCATAGCGACCCCCAGTGGGAGGTATCAAATTTGGTTTATTTTATGTTGCTTCGTATCTAAATCTACTCGTTTCTGAGGAAGAAGATGAGAAAGAAAAAAAATTAAGTCCTGGGCTCCTAGCCGCCCGCTTGTTGCAGGAGCGGGTTGCATGGACCTTAGTTGCACGAAGCGGGTGCGGGGAGCGTAAGCACCCGTAAGAATCTAAGGTTGAGAGGAGCTTAAATAACTAAATACGTAAAGAGTAGTAGCATTTGTTTGATATATCTTACACTTAATTATGGCATACGCACTTTTTTCTTGAAAATACCATAAGCGACGTGAATTGTTACTTTGTACTCGTCACATCAAGTGGCTACCAGCTACTTGTCTTTGAAAATAATAAAGGTAAAAGTAGTTTTGCAGCTGATGTCAACTTCTCAATATATATCTAGGCAGCACATCTCCCCGGGGGGAAGGATGAAGGGGGAGAGAGAGAGCGCGCACTGACTGACAAGCTTTGTTTACTCAATGAAGGTAGTCAACAATAGACAAGAAGACTTTAAGTTTTAATGGAAAAGGGAAATAAGAATTGAGTTAAAAAAATTAGTTTGTTTAGTTTCAAGCCATGCCCGTGTTCGTATTCCTTTAATCTTTACAATTTTGTTTTTACTCGTTCGCAGTTCGGCTCACAAAACTTATGTTCGACTCGAATTCGTTCGTTTATTTATACGGACCGAATTCGAACTTGAAAACTCGTGTTCTTGTTGAAAACATTTATTTCTAATTAGAACTACACCTTACTTGATCTAATTGTCTAAATGATTTCAGTGCTTCTAATTTTAAACTAATTAATACTATAAATAAGGTAAATGACTTTTGGGTTTTGAATATATTATGAATAAGTTATTATCTAGGCGTTCACAAATACATTCGTGAACACTTTGGAATGTTAATGCTCGGCTCATTTCATAAACGAGTTCTAACATTTTGTTCACGTTTTGGTTCATATATTATGCAAACGAACCCAAACGAGTTCTTTGGGGAACAAACTACGAGCAATTTATGAATAACTCGACTCATTTACAGCCCTAGTTCTATGTATCTCTGTCCAGCTGACGTGATTTAGTTCCCACGTTAGCTTAGGACGGGATCCCATATAGATCCTAACTCGGGTACGCAAAAGCGAGTTTCCCATAGAGGAGTCACCATATGGGGAGTTTCCTGTTACCAAGGCACTTACCCTTTTTTTTTTGCACTAAAGTGTGGGCATGAGTATTTTGGGAATACATTGAGAAAATGGATAACCTGCTGGTTGCAGAAGCAGGCTAACGAGAAGCGAAAAAAAAAAGTGTGATCTCAGCCGTTCGTGATGCTCAGCGACGACGAATCACAGCTAAATAAATAGCATTTTATCAAACGCTTAAAATAAATCAACCTCATATATACGCATGTACATGTGTACATATATACACCATATATATATATATATGTCTATATATACACCATGTATATATACATATATGTACATGTGTGTGTGTGTGTGTATGAATGCATATGTATGTATACTTACATTAGACGAATGACTAAGGCTCCCAGATTACATTTTTTTCTTAATTAAAGAAAAAGCTATATCGATACTACCTATAAAAGTGTGGATGAATGTAAATCATTTTTTTGGACAAAAATGCCCTCCATATATCTTTGAATCACTCAATTGCCATTCAAGTACAATTAACATGCCCAAGTCTACATTTTCTAACAAGTCCACATTTTTCAATTTCATAAAAGCTGCAATTAATACATGAATATCTCTTCACTAACACTTCATATTTAATAGATAAATGTATGATCATAACATCTTATATTATAATTCCAGTAATTTTCTTTTTTTAAATGATCAGTAGTTGATAATGGGTTTTGCAATAGATAAATTCAGCTCTCATATTGTCTTAACAAATAATTGATTTTCCCTTTATGTTGACAATGAAAATCTGGTACTACATATTAACCAAAAAGAAAAGGTAAAAGTTGGACAGCTTAATCTTTTTCACTTTTTTGCATTGGCTTTAAGACCTGATATTTGTGTGCGTGCGTGTGTATAATGGATATATATAATTTATTTCTTGGACGCAAATGCCCTTACAGTTTCACATATTATGTACATCATTGCCTTTCGGATGTTACTACTTCGGTAACTGCCGACATATCTCAAATCCCTTTCACGTTTGCTCTTGCTGTAAAATGACTCCATACCTTTATAGATCTTCCACAACTTAGTTGTTATGATTCTTTATTTTTACTATGTCAAGTGGCCAGATGACTAACCTTTAGGCATGTTATTCATAATTTGTTACGAAATAATTTAATTGTTTGTTCTTGCCCTTGATTGCTTAATACTCCCTCTGTCCCAAAAATGGATCATATTGCCTTTTTGGACTGTCCCAAAAAAATTGATCACTTTCCAAATTAAGAAAGATTTTATAGGTGTTTTTTCATGTTTTCCCTTTTTACACTTTTTTATTAAATTTGTCTGTCCACATTTACTCCACCATTAGCCCATATTCTCTCTTCTGGCCGACTCTCTCTCTCTCTCTCTCTCTCTCTCTCTCTCTCTCTCGGGGTAAAATAGGAAATTCAATAAAAATCACTCATATCTTGAATAAGCGTGCAAGTCAAACATGATCAATAAATTTAGGATGGAGGAAGTTTAATAAATGCTAATATCATTTTTACACATTTAAGTTCAAAACAAGTTTTGCTTTGGGATTTTATCAAGGTTCAGGCTCTACAGAGGTAAGCTCCCTACATCTTCTACTCTTTACAAACTTTGGAAGGACTTTTTTTAGGACGAGGCATGATGATAATAGGGTTTATTCTCTGTCAGCTTTCAATGTACACATCAAAATATTATTAGCAGGTATGATGATAATAGGGTTTTTTTCTGTGTCAGCTTTCCATGTACACATCAAAATATTATTAGCACCAAGATATTATAGGTAATTTATCACGAAAAAATTGTTCAATAGATAAATGGTAGGACCAAACCTTTAGTTTCAGGATGGGCATTTTATTTGATGTTACATGACCGTTAGGCAATATGATTGACAGGGGTTGTGTTAAAATTGTTAACAACTTTGAAAAGTGAACGATTTAAACACAAAGCACCGAAGAAGCCTATTCCAAGAGAAAAGTGAAGGAAATTAATTGCTAAGGGTTAAAAAATAAGATAAAGGGTAAATTACACACTACATCCCTGAGGTTTGCCCTAAACTACACATGCACCCTCCTATCTTTTTTAATTACTCCCCGCCCCCTGTAGTTTGGTATTGTGTTACATAACACCCATTTCCGTTAGGGCGCCGTGAGAAAATATTAGGGCAACTTTGATTTATTATAATATACCGAGAATGCCCTTATCTTCTCCTTCTCCTTCTCCTTAAACTTTTCCTCATCCAGAAACTGTAAGATCAAGAACACAAACTCTCTACTGAGAGAGGACATTGCAACTACGCCTTCAAACCCAGAAAAAGATAATCAAACCAGTTTATTAGCAAGTGTAAACCCAAAAAAGGGAACGAGATTAGTAATATGAAAAAAAAGAGGTCAGCTACCACTACTCAGTTTAACAAACAATTAATTAAATCATTTCTTTATCCCCTTGACTCAAGCTTCAAACCGTTCTCCGCTTCCACCTCCATCTCCCTCTCCTCCAGGGCCTCCCACCGCCTCCACCTCCACCACCACCAAAACGGCGACTCCACCATCACCACCGCCCATAGCCCCCCGTCCAAAAAGCTCAAGCCCACCCCCATCACCCCCTCCGAACTCCTCGCCGAATTCTCCCACCACACCACCTCCACCGCCCGCATCAACAACGGCAGCTTCGGCTCCTGTCCCGCCTCCATCATCGCCGCCCAGCGGAGATACCTGCTCCAGTACCTCCAGCAACCCGACGACTTCTACTTCAACCACCTCAAGCCCTCCATCCTCAAGACCCGCTCCATCATCAAGGACCTCATCAACGCCGACCACATGGATGAGATCTCTGTCATTGACAACGCCACGCCGCCGCCGCCGCCGCCGTTGTCCTCCAGCACCCATCACAAAGGGCGATACCGCCGTCATGCTCCACTACGGCTACATCACCGTCAAGAAATTCGTCCAGGCTTACCTCACCCGCCGGCGGTGAGGTAATCGAAGTGAAACTCCCGTTCGCCTTGAAATCAAACGACAAAATCATAACCGATTTAAAAAAAGTCCTAGAGAAGGGTAAATCAAATGGCAGGAAAATTAGGTTAGTTGTGATTGATCATGCCTTGTGTGGTGATACCCGTTAAGGAATTAGTTAAGATTTGTAGAGATGAGGGCGTTAACCGGATTTTTGTTGACGCGGCGCATGCAATTAGGTGTATCGACGTGGATATGCAGTA
This sequence comes from Escallonia herrerae, assembly GCA_033070095.1. NCBI lineage: Eukaryota > Viridiplantae > Streptophyta > Magnoliopsida > Escalloniales > Escalloniaceae > Escallonia > Escallonia herrerae. Next base: position 29,548 of record JAVXUP010001096.1, read on the forward strand.
CATTGGGATTGGGGTGGATTTCTACACTAGCAATTTGCACAAGTGATTCTTCTACCCGCCCTCCATTGCATTTCTGTACTGTGGGGTTTTGTGTGTGTGATAGGCAGTATGTGTGGGATTTTCAGGTGTGCTGGCGATAGGAGGAGTGGGTGGGTGGGTTGGGTAAATTTGTTTTTTCATGAAGGGTATTAGGGTCTTATTATTAATTCCGTTAACCCCGTCAAATGAAAAATAAAAAAATGTATCGGAGTGTAATTAAAAAAGATAGGGGGTCCGTGTATTGTTTAGGGCAAACCTCAGGAGTGCCGTGTGTAATTTACCCTAAGATAAAAGTATTTGTGAATCAAAAGCACTGAAGAGGCTTGTTCATAGCCGCCTAAAAGTAGCAATGGGCGCCCAAAATAGCCTACAAAGTTATGATTTCGGTCACTTGCCGCTGAGAAATTACCACACACTATTTTTAGCGACAAAAGTTGAAGTTACATGTCAATGACTCGTTTATATGAATATATTGAAATACGAATTGCAACGTGCTTGAGGTCCTAGCCATATAATACTTCTTGACTATAAGATTGAACATGCATTCTATAATTTGTACGTGCATGCATGATTTCTATAGGTGTTTTCTAAAAGCAAAGCATATCACTGTTTGACAAATCTGATACATTGGCAATCCTCCATACTGATCATTTGACTTTATGCTTACTCCAAAGTCCAATTATGCATCCACTTGAATTTTCTTTTTGTAATCTTCTTCTAATTTAATGAGGATAACTAGTCAATTATTAAATAAAAGGATGCTTGGAAATTATTGGGATAAAGCACACTCAGCTGTGGACAACCATACTTGTATAAATGATACGCGTTAAAGCCAGTCCATGTCCGTAAAGCACTTATTTAAGTACGCTCACAAGACACACAAAAGAGAAATCAAAATTGTTGAAGAAAATATAGTGACAAAAAAAGTTTGACAGACTAGAATAAGTTTATAGCATATAACCATAACCATTCACACTAAGTTGAAGATGCGAGTGTTTTGAGTTATAAGAAAGTTTTTTCTCCACTTGTAGAACTTTTTTTTTATATTTGAATGTTAAATGTTTGTCATTAAAAATAGACGTCAATAAGGCCAAAAGTATGTATCATTTAGCATAAGTTGGCATTCAAGAAATATAACTATCTATATCGTTAAAAGATGGAGCACTTTGGTATTAATAAGACATCCAGCATGCTAGCTACGTTGGTGCTGGAGGAACGTAAATATCTCTATCTTTAATACGGGTTGATATTTTTCTATTGACTGATAAAACACGGGAGGGGTTCTTGAAAAAGTTTGGGCACTAGGCTTATAAAGAGAAGTATTAGCCCTTGATCTTAGCAGGTTGTTGTTTCATGGCTTGCTACAATTTGTTCATCGAGTTCTTTTTCAGTCTCAAATGTTATATACATGGTTGTAAAAAGGTAATTGTCAGCTTATTCCATGTTTATGAAATGTAGTCCGCAAGCAAGACACGTCGACTTGCGTCTACATTCTCATATGTCACTTGCTTAGTAACCACTATGTTGAATTGCGTATGTATTCTCTATTAATTCGTTTTTCTTTACTTGATTTTCATTGTGATGCACATTAACTTTTCTAACGGTGAACCCTCTAAAACATTGATGTTTATGTGCATCGCAGAAGTGCACTTAACTAGTCATTCAAGAAACTTACCAAATTTGAACTGTAGTTTTGGTGAATGCTGGTCATTGAAGCTTTGTTAGGAACCTCAGTTGCATCAGTTTCTTTGCTTATTGAAACCTATGGATTGCAGTGCTTTATCTATCATCTAATTGAGCTCAGTCAAGCTTTTACCTTGTTTTGTTTTTGCTAATTGACTTTTCTGCTTTGCTTCTATGTCATTCTTGAAGCTTCTTTCATCTCTTCATCCGCTGAATGGTCACTTCAGGGCAGCGTTGCGGAGAGAGGGACGCTTCAATGGTTATATTCCTGTTTCTGTCATTACCGGCTATGATGCAAAGGTTTGTCATTTGTGTAAGTACATAAATCCCGAGGGTGAATCAAATTCATTTCTGGCGACAAAGTTTGTTCTGCGGGCTGCTGCAATGTTACCTGGATCCGTGTCCACTTCTGAAGATCAGCTGTCTGTCCGGAGGCAAAATCCATACCCTCTCGAACTTATAGAGTCTCTAGTGAATCAACAATCTGGCTTGCCAGAAAGCACTTCTGTTGGAGCATTACTGATTCCATCTTCCATGAAGAACAGTGTAGAACCTCTGACCGTAAGTGTTTCTGCCAACGGTTATTACCTCGATGTTATTGCACGGGAACTTGGCGTAACAGATGCTTCTCAAGTTTTGGTTTCCAGGTAAGCAATTATAAAAGTTCATGATTCTGTAATAAACTTGTTCCTGAATCTTCTTGAATTTTCTTGGTACTTCAGTGCTTATTTTGTGTGTAATCAAACAAATTATCCTAAGACAAGGGACTGTTTTACAAGCTTCTGCGACGGTATATTTTCGGGGTCACTTGGATAGCAGTGTCAACTACTTGATCATATAGATATGCAAGCTGTCGTATTGCCAGTTTTAATACTTGATGGAAGTAGTATATACATATATGCGTCTATGGGCGCACGTGCCTTTGTCTTGGCCAGAAACTACAGTCATTTCAATGTTAATTAGGCTACTTATTGTTGCTATAGCTGATGTTGATAACTCTGTTGAGCTTGTTTCATATGTATGCATAATGCTGCACTATACAACTACTGTGCATAAATAGCAAGTTTCTTCAATTATATGCATTTATATCCACCACAAAAATCTTTTTCTTCTAGTTGGAGAAGAAACAACATAATACTATAATATGGCTCAATGGATGGGGCAGCTGGGAAATTCCAATGGAGTCTATATTTGTCTTGCCTGATTCTGAGGGAATTAAACTGATATTGCGCTTCACAAAATATTTCTATTACAAAAGCGCATACACCATACAAACACGTAGACATTAAGCACATATATAAGGAGAAGAGAACCCTGGGAAAACATTTAAGAGTGGATCACTTGGTCGACTAATTGAGGGAGGTTATCTCTCCTTTTCTTTTTCTTTTATTGAAAGAGCGTACCATGTAGATACCTTCATATTTCGGAGATATATTTATCTTCTTTTACAGGACCATTGGCAAAGCTTCCTCTGAGGTGAGATTGTACTGCTGCGCTCCCAAGTCATATCAGTTGGATTCATCATCAGATCCACATGCAAAAGATGCTGTTCAGGGATCTTTAAATGAAAGGGCAAGTTATTTCGCTGGCCACCTTATAAATGGTGATGCCATATTGGCATCTATTGGATACACTTGGAGGTCTACAGATCTCTTTTATGAAGATGTATCATTACATACATATTACAGGTCTCTTTCTCAATTTTGTTTGCTATATGCATATTCCAACAGCACAAATTACTGCATTTTCCTGTTTTATGTTGATATCTTTTTAGATTTCTACTCCTTTCGCTCCATGTTCTTCTTATGATTATCGTATTCTGTTCTATGAATTGACGTCATTGATGACCAAGAAAACGTTACCTGAAATTCTAGGATATCTGACCTGCATGTTTTTTCATTACATTAGGTGCTACTTCTATCCTGTTTATTGGAAGTGGTGCAGTCAGATATTGAAACTTAAACATATCAACACATCCTGACATGCTGTCATACTGAATTGCATCATGAAGGAAACTGATTGTCATGTGATAAAAGGTTATCAGTCCAAGACTGAAATCATGTGAGATAAGCTAGTGCTAGAGAGTAATTCTAATGATTACATCTAGTAACCCCTCTTCTCCTTGCTGGACTTTTATCTAAAAAGTTTGTGCAGCAGCATTATCTTGTGCATATACTTATACTTTATCATCTTAAGTATACTCGTAAACTGCAAACAGCCTTGGCGAAATAATTGTTCCATTGTAACACACAGAAATAGCCTTTCCACAGGGTCAATGAAAATCTGCTTACATCTAACCCTTCCCCAACCCTGCAACCATTGTAACCTCATGCACTGTGAGGCCCTTTTTATCCCAAGTAGATGTGAAGGGCTTAATCCGATTGCTTTCCGACTTGAACATTTATGATCAATGAATACCTTGCGGTTTTTGATTATTTGTAACGAAAATGACGTTCTTTTACAGGTTACTTCTTAGTAAAATGCCTAGTGGGATCTACAAGTTGTCAAGGGAGGCAGTACTTGCAGCAGAGTTGCCTGTAGCATTCACTACAAGAAACAACTGGAGGGGTTCTTTTCCAAGGGATATCCTCTCTATCTTTTGCCGTCAGCATCGCTTACCTGAACCTGTATTCTCAGCTGTAAGCAGCCCCTTGGAATCATCACCAGAGTTACCTGCATCACACAAGAAGTTCAAGGTTACAGAATCATGTAAAGAAGATAGAAATGGTGAGGGTCTTGCTGTTAGCGGCAGGGAGCCAGTTGGATCTGGAGGAACCTTTAGATGTGAAGTCAAAATATTCTCGAAGTGTCAGAAGTTGATTATTGAGTGTTCACTGAAGAAAACTTTTAAGAAGCAGAGTGATGCCATCCAGAATGCTGCTCTTAATGTTCTCTCATGGTTGAACTCATATTTTAGGGAGCTGGATATATCGGTAGAGGAGTTGAGCTCATTGGGCGTTGGACTTGATATCCAATTTTATCCCCAACATTTCTTTAAGGAGTTCATATGGTGCCAATCTGTGCATAATTATTGGCATAGCATTGGGACTTACTCTGACTGCATGAGTCAACCTAATACCATGCGGGAATACAGTGTATGCTCGATTAACAGAGAAGGTCCAAGCTCTGGAGTTTCTCCATCTAGTGGGTCTTTGGCAAGCATAAGTATTAGCATCTCTTTGGTGGCAGAAGAAGAAGATATGAAGGAACTTCTTGAAAGTAGTGAAGAGTTTGAGTTTGAAATAGGGACTGGAGCAGTAATTCCTCATCTTGAAGCAGTTGTGGCACAGATTGTTGTGGGCCAGTCTGCTTCTTTTATCATGGAGTTGCCTCCTCAAGAATTGGTTTTTGCTGCATGTAGTGATTCTGCAAGAGCTCTTTCATTATTTTCAACTAGTGAGCAAAACCCTTACTTTCTATGTCCATAAGAGATTATATCGCATTAGGCAGCTGCCATCACTAGAATAATATGAATGTGTAAACAATGACACTGATTGCATATCTCTTTCTATTTCTTTGTGCGAGTTAGCAGATTGCAGCTTGGAGTACTCAATAGCTTTGTTGCGCATCACAGAACCCGTGGAGGACAGAATGGAGAAGGCTTTATTCAGCCCTCCCCTATCAAAGCAGCGTGTTGATTATGCGGTGCAACACATCAGAGAATCTTGTGCAACTTCTTTGGTATATGTGCACTTCAACTTAATTTCATTGTTTCCAAAGATGATAAAGATTTCAACATTATCCGTGTTCTCATTGCAGGTTGATTTTGGGTGTGGCTCTGGAAGTTTATTGGATTCTCTGTTAGACTATTCTACTTCGTTAGAGAAAATTGTTGGTGTTGATATTTCACAGAAGGCTCTTACCCGTGCTGCAAAGGTTTGAAGCAGTTACTAATCAAAGACGCTTTTTTTATTTAAATTAGTAAAATGTTCAAATTTTTGTACAATGTAGTTGCTCTCCCCCGGTATAGATCACATATGTATGCAGGCTCTCGGGCCGTAGTATGATAGTGTTCCATGGTGTATATATGTTCTTGATTTTTTAGGTATCTACAACACTATTTGATAAAAGGGTGGCGTAGTAGAGTTTCTCAACTGATTAGTTTTGGCAGTCATCAGTTAGTTTCAATCATATATAGTATATAGTATTTGACTCGGTACCTTTTAGGACTTTCGGAGTTATTTCTTTTTTAAAACATATGCAAAGAAAAAGAGGTCTAGAGCTCCTGTTGATCCACAAGTTTTGAGTCGGTTATATAGAGAATTTGAATGCTGGCGTCTCCTTATGACTTTAAAGATCCTCTTGTGGTATTTATGCTTGAGGTCTGAAAGCATTAGACATACAAGGACAACTTTTTCCTGGTATTTACAGTTTATACTCTACCAGACGACTTTACAGTTCATACAAAGAAAACTTTCTCTTTCTAATGGGCAGATACTTCATTCGAAACTAAGCCCGAATTCAGATACTCTGATGGCAAACAACAGGCTCAAATCTGCACTACTTTATGAGGGTTCAATCACAAATTTTGATCCTCGCTTGTCTGGATTTGATATCGGGACCTGCTTAGAGGTAATTGGTTTCTACCTAATATCAAGTCTCATTATTCTTTGCAGTCAGTATGCTTAGTGTTCTTCTCATTCTTGGTTGTAATTATGTGCTTGAAACGTGAAGGATGACATAGTTCTGTTGGGGAAAAATGGCTATAAGTGGGATTGTGCATGTCTTGGTGCTTGAAACTTGTAATAAGAATACCTCAGCAAGTGCTAGGATATCACTAGGACCCGTTCAGATTATGTCAAGCATAGTTGTGATGCATGTGTGCTAATCATTTACTTGTTAGGACATGGATGGAGTCCGAAACATTTTTATCGAAATGAAAAATGGAGAAGAGGAACAGCAAGCTGCTGGAAAATTTTATTATGCTGAACTGAGCAATATACAGATGATGAGTAAACTAAACACCGAGCTATCCTGTGTGATTTGAAAAGGTGACACAGTGCAACTGGCAAAGGGTTCCATAAGGGCTTCATTTCACACTGGGTATTGGACTGATAAATTAGTAAATAATTATTTGAATTAAATAATTGTTGGGGCTATTTAGAACTCCCTGAAGGTCTGATACCAGATTACGGGCAAAGTGTTCCTTAAGAGGCAACATATTGTTGCTCGAACTCATCTTGAATACGACATCTGAGTAGTCTTTGACGTCACCTCCACAGGAAGAGGGAAGAGAGGTGAAGTATATAGCAAGGCTTGCAAGCGTGCTCTATAAGAGTATCGAAGCTTTAAGCCTGCCAAGCTCTTGATGACCACATCCCACGTGGCCTTTCCAGCTGTTGGATCTATAAATGTAATGTGGTAGGCGATCAAATTAAAACCCCTTGTTTTTTTGCCTCTCTAGCTTGACCACTCCTCTTGCTTAATACGTGTCTTATTTCACCTTTAGGGACCACTAAACTATCCCCTATGCTCCGGCTTAAAAGGAAGGAGCAATAGCAGCTCTTGTTTGTTGGATAGGCCTTGTCCGGTGTAGCGGCTGAGCCGGGTGAACTGCTTGCTAGGTTGCAGGAATATTGATTTCCAATTCCATTACCTTAATGAGCTATCCCTGGATCAGCGGAGAGCCTATCCTGTCTTAGATCCAAGCTGCTGCTCACCAAAGACACACTCCAGAATAGCAGTCTACATTTTCGCACCCCATGATGACCTCATCCAAATAGAACGTCTCTTGCATGCCGTTGAGGAAAAGAAGCATATACACATTCCTAAATAACAGTCTTTACATTATCGCATATTATTATATTTGTCAACCTCCACACAAAAGTGTTTCAAGATATTGCGAATTAGTACTACCAAATGAAACTTTCTATACTACCAACCAATTAATATTTTTTCGTTGTGTACGTGGGAAACAACTTCTAGTTAAGCTTCTTTCACCACATCAACCAACCTAAGGAATGTTTCCTAACGTAAGTGGAAGACCTAATCTTTGACACGTTTCTTTGTTCTTTTAGCATCTTTTACCAGCAGCTACAAGTGTGGAAGATGAGAATTAGAAGAAGATCATACAGAATGCAAATAAGCAAGTGTTTGCACTACATGGTCGTAAGGGTTAGACGATAACGATACCACACATTGCAATTACATATTCTCTACGTAGGAAACATTTAGTAGTTTCAATATCTGACAACTTGGTCCATGTGAAGAAAGTTCACCAAATTAGGACCCACGGACCATGAAAATAGATGAAGAAAGAGAGGTTTGCACCACCCCTCCACAGGGGATCAGTTGACTCGCAGGCCATCTTGTATCACCCTCTCAGGGGTTTTGCCGATCCGCATACCATTTGCTTCTTCTTTGCAAGGAATTGGTGTGCCCGCAGGCTAAGAAGACTAAAAGGACAGACCATTCCTCCAATCAACTCTAATACAATCATTCACAGGAAATAGAAAAGCGAAAGGATAGGTTTGCCTCGCCCTCTTGCGGGGGATCCGTCGACCTGCATTCCATTTTGTGTGCTAGGGATCCAGCGATCTGCAGACTGTTGATTCTTCCTTGCAAGGACTTGGTGTGCCCTCAGGCTCAGAAGATAGAGAAGATGCGCCTTTCTTCCAGTAACTCCCAAATTTCAATTGTTTATTAAGCTTTCAGTGCTGGCCGATGGGGCTGACTACTTCAGTTATAATGGCTTTTAACTTAATTAACAAGAAATGCTAAGATGCTAAAATACCAATGAGAACCCCATACTAGGACTTATTTCTTAAATAATTCTAAATTCCCAAATACTGATACAATTAAAGTCAAATCCCAGTTATACCCTAAGTGAAAGTTAAAGAAAATCCCCTAAATCCGTAACTCTAACTCCAGTCCCTGTAATTGCTTACATATGCTCCTCACCACCATGTCCAGCATAAATTGGAATTTTTAAGATATCTTCAGCTCTCGCAACTTCATGAGAAAACATACTAGTTTTATCATTAGAAAACATCTCGGAATCGACTCAAACATAGAACTTATTATCTATCTTAAAATTGTCTTGGGTGCAATTGTTGTGGTCTAGAAATTGGCAGGTGGATCTTTTTGCTCGATGCCTAAGACAATCAATTCTATTGGGTTAATGATGTTCATTTAAGCACAACCCGCTTGTGTCTGAAGCCATCCCAGCCCAATTAAACAGAGTAAATTGTATAACTCAAATTGTGGGACAAGTAATAGCATGTCTAGTATGAGGTGCTTCAGGATCTAAGACCCATGTCAACATAATCGTATGTCACTTACCTTTCAGGATTTGTGATATCTATGAACTATCAACTTTGTGTTAGTCATCCATGCCATACATTAGCTTTGTGTGCGTGTTTGGCTTGTCTGCAGTTATTGATTTTAGGTGTTAGAAATAACTTTAGGTGAGATTGCGACTTTTGCTGGGCCTTTGGTACCTTCTCAAGCCTTCTGTAGTACCGATGAAGGCTTATGGTTAGAGTTAACTATAATATATGTTTCTTATAAATGTATGGTATTCCCTTTGTCCCTAAATAAGTGACCATTTCTTTTATGAGATGTATTAAAACAAGTGAACACTTTCTAGGTTAAGCAACAGACTACACAATTCTACATCTACCCTTGTGTCTAGCTGATTGGGATCACCCTCTATATATATGTATCTTCTTTTATCAAAGACCCAGAGATCAACTCTGACCACTCAGTACCTCTCTTTTCCCCCCTTCATCTCTTCTTCCTCTGTTTCTCTCACTTCGACCACAACCACCGCCTCCCACCAACGCCTCCTTCACCAAAGTAGCACCGCTTTCCCTCCCATCTCTTTGCTCACCACCTGTGACACTAGTCTGAAACTCTTTCCTGGTCTCTCTTTCCCTTTCAGCAACCACCACCACCACGCGCTCCCTTTTGCGCACCTGCAAACCATATTTGGTATATACATCATTGTCACTAGTTACATGTGTTTGTGCTATTTCAATCTGCATTAAAACGATCATCTTACTCATCAATTGACATTTAATTGACAATGGTACTTGTGCTCTATATAATTTGGTATATTTGTACGAACATAGAGCTAAAATTACAACTGTCAGTTGTAGAATTTTTTTTTGGCCTTTCCATCATAAAACTCGAAATTTGGTATATTTGTGTTAACCTTGTAATCTGATGAATTCTTTCTGGGTTGACTTTTATCTTGAAAACTATGAACTATAGGTGATTGAGCACATGGAGGAAGATCAAGCATGTTTATTTGGTGATTTTGTGCTGAGTCTTTTTTGCCCAAGGATACTTATTGTTTCCACCCCAAATTTCGAGTACAATGTGATACTCCAGAAGTCTACTCTGCAAAGCCAAGATGATGACCCTGACGAGAAGAATCAGATACAATCTTGTAAATTTCGTAACGACGACCATAAGTTTGAGTGGACTCGGGAGCAGTTTGCTCATTGGGCGTCTGCTCTAGCCACGAGACACAAATACAGTGTTGAATATAGCGGAGTTGGTGGAGCTGCTGGTGTGGAACCAGGATTTGCTTCTCAGATTGCCGTGTTCAGGAGGCTATTTGATTCTCCAAATCACATTGATTCAGCACACCAGTATGAAGTTATATGGGAGTGGAGTAGCACTGACAGCTCAAGATCTGCGCTCTGAATTTTGCTTGTACTGATATGAATTCTAATATGTCATGCGCGTAAGCTTGGTTAGGAAATGCATTTTAAGAACGTGACCCTGCTCATTAAGTATAATACGTAGATTAGACAAAGAACTAATGCATTCTCTTACCCCTAACTAGCAAAAGAAACTATGTCCACATCGAAGAACTGATGCAGTCTCTCATCCCTAATGGACAAAAGAAATATATGTCCATATCGAAGGACTAATGCATTCCCTTATCCCTAGCAGGCAAAAAAGGAAATTTTTATGTCCACATCTACATTTACACCTACCATATCCAGATCTGAAAGTATATGCAACTGAATGGAGTTGCAATTTGTGGTGGCTTCATAGAGCTGTCAAATATCGGACAATGGAAAATGATATAGCTAAAAATATACCTCCTATCTATGAGCGACATGTGGCACTTGTGATTCATGGTCAGTCCCGATTTACTACGAGTTTGGTGGTTACCATATCGGTGGAGTTAGGGTTCTAGAAGGATCATAATTAAATCATGAAAGATTGTGACGTGATCTTCAAGGATCCTAACACTATCTTAATTGACATGCCCCATATCTATCAAGACTTACAAACCTGTTGGGAGTCTTCCTCCTACTACTATATAAAATGGTTTAACTCATTAGGTATGGACAAGATCACACACATACACACTGTGTTATTATTGCTTTTCAGAGTTCTATCCTGTTAGCAATATCTGACTTAAGCATCAGAGCGTTCCCCCGCTGGAATTCCACCCGGCGGTTATTCCGTGTTCTCTTTTGCAGGCTTATTTTCTGGTGTGCTTCCTGATCCAGTTTTTAGCTGCAACAGATTGGCGTCATCCATGGGACCACGACAGGGAACATGGCCAATCATTTTTCTTCTAACGACTCTTCACATAGTCGTTCTCAAAATCGTCGCGCACGAACTAGCAGCTCTGATCGACCTGGTCATTCTCATGATCGACACTCGACCCCTTTACGCCGTCGTCGTGCCAACTCTCCTGAAGATGTTTACATTAATGTAACGTTTGCTACTCCCGAATCAGAAACCAGATCTCGGAGAAACCGATCTCCAACATCCACTCTGAAAAACGGTGACCTTCAACATCGTTTAAACCGTCAGCTATTCAAAACACCTCATGCCGGCCTTACAAAAGAAATCCACGAATTGAAAGACGTGGTGAATACTCTTCAGTAAAAGCTCGACAGGGCGGTAGCTCCGCCCTTCACCCACCTCTCTCATCTTGACCCTAGCGATCTTTGTCTCCGTCTCACCTCTAGATCAAGCTACAGCCGTAAATACAGGTCTACGGCCCATCCAACTTTCGATCCCAAAGAGAAGAGCGGAGAGCACATGACCAGGAGTGGGTCATGCTACCGTCGCGATCCATTGATCGAATACAGTACCAATTCCTCTCCCGAACAGGTCGCCAAAACTGAAACCCCTCGGAGACCTATCCACAGGAAGAAGACGCCTGAGTTTCGAGAATGAGACTCCTGGAAGGTTGTCCCTAAATATCATTCCCCGGAACGATCTCTTCCGAGGGAGGAATCTAGGTATCCATTATCCGAAGCCATTGAGAAAGCAAAACTCCCTCCCAAATTTTCAAATGCCTCAATGTGACCTCTATGACAGAATTGGAGATCCAGGATACCTCTCGGTCACCGTAGTTGCAGTCAGTGCCGTTTTGGTCAGAGAAGAAGATGGAGTCCAAAGACCCATTTACTATGTTAGCAAAGTCTTACAAGATGTAGAGACAAGATATCCAAAGTTCGATAAGATTGCACTAGCCCTTATCATATCAGCTAGGCGTCTTCGACCGTACTTCCAGTCTCATACCATTGTCATTTTAAAGGACCAAACACTTAGAAAGGTTTTACTGGGCCCTGAGGCGTCAGAAAGATTGGTAAATTGGTCCGTCAAGTTGGGGGAGTTTGATATCCAATATAAACCTTGCACTACAATTAAGGCCCAAGCCTTAGCAGTCTCCATTGTCGAGTGTACATTACCTGAAGACCCCCCTCAGTTGGTAATTTCCAAAGCTCCAGATCCTTGGAATCTTTATGTAGACAGTTCTTCAGCCGTTGGTAGCAGTGGAGCAGGAATCATTCTCATCAGCCCAGAAGGTTTCATGGTTGAGTATGCCCTCCGCTTTGGATTCCAGGCCTCAAACAATGAAGCAGAATATGAGGCCCTTCTCACGGGAATAAAGCTGGCACATGCTCTGAAACTAGATTCAATGTCAGTACATAGTGATTCTATATTGGTTGTCAACCATGTTTTAGGAGACTATGAGGCCAGAGACGAGAGAATGGCTTAATATCTCTAATTAGTCAAGACTTTGGCGTCAAAGTTCAAAAACTTCACCATTCAGCGAATTCCCAGAGATCAAAATACGCAAGCTGACACATTGTCGAGGCTGGCTTCGATCGAAGTCACAGATGTCCGGCGTTCCGTCTACCTTGAATTCCTTAAAGAACGCGGTATCAATTCTCAAACTAAAATTGGAGTGGTAGATCATGAACCTTGTTGGATGGACATGATCATCAAATACTTGTCCACAGGTGAACTACCAAGTGAAAGACATGAGGCGAGGAAACTTCGTGTCAAAGCTGCTCGGTATGCATTAGTGGAAGGAGTTTTATACAAGAAATCCTTCAGCCTTTCTTACCTCAGATGCTTATGCCCATCAGAGTCCTTATACGCATTACAAGAAGTACATGAAGGGATATGTGGTCAACATCTTGGAGGAAGAACATTAGCTCAGAAAATCCCAAGGCAAGGGTATTATTGGCCTACGATGCATAAATACGCCATTGAATTCACACGAAGGTGCAACAAATGTCAAAAGTTTGCCCCAGTATCGCATACACCGGTCGCCCCTTTAATTTTGGTTATATCTCCAATTCCTTTTGCAATATGGGGAATGGATCTGCTAGGCCCTTTTCCAGTAGTGTCTGGACAACGTCGATTTGTAATTATGGCAATAGACTACTTCACCAAATGGACTGAAGTCAAATCTCTGGCTACCATTACTTTAGTCAAATGTGAGGACTTTTTTTTTTTAAAAATGTGGTTTGCCGTTTTGGAGTACCAAGAGCTTTGGTTGTTGACAACAACAACTTTCGAAGCTTTTGCACGAATCTTTCTATCGATTCAAGATTCACCTCTATAGCTCATCCACAATCCAATGGTCAGACTGAAAACATGAACCAAAGCATCCTACAAGGATTAAAGAAGAGGCTGGATGACGCGAAAGGAGCATGGGTAGATGAACTGCCCAAGGTGTTATGGGCCTATCGAACAACTCCACATTCGGTCACAAGAGAAACACCTTTCTTATTTTGCTATGGGACAGAGGCAATGTTGCCTATTGAGATAGGAGTTCCAACAATACTAGCTTTACACTTTAATGAAGAGCATAATGAAGTTGAACTTAGAATGAATCTTGATTTAGTCGAAGAAGCTCAAACCCAAGCCCATGAACGATCAATTGTCATAAAACAACAAGTCGTGCGCTATTACAATTAGAGAGTTCGGTCGAAACAGTTCAAAGAGGGAGATTTGGTTCTTCGCAAGCTAGAAGTATCTGACCCAAAAGCAGCGATGGGGGAGTTATCTCCAAATTGGGAAGGACTTTACCGTGTGATAAAGGTACTCAAACCGGGTGCCTATACACTGGGAACACTTTCGGGAGATCCCATCCCTCATATTGGAATGCTGAGAACTTGCACAAGTACTACCAGTAGCATCTTGCCCCGAGGCAAGACACTTCTTTTCGGGGGATAAGGGCCCAGACCTTATCAAAACCCCAATTTCTAGAAATAGTCTTTAGCATATATTTTTTTTGAAATAATGGGTTGTTAAGAAATCTAGTGTGGACTTTATCTTTTGCTCGAGCAATAAAGTTATTTTTCTAAGCATTGTTGTAATACAAACTTAGCCAAGTATTCTGCTTGAGCAGAGTGCCAAACTTGGACAAAACATTCTGCCCAAACAGAATGATGCCCGAACACTCTGCCCGAGCAGAGTGCCAAACGTGGACAAAACATTCTGTCCAAACAGAATGATGTGGAACACTCTGCCCGAGCAGAGGGTGCTCGACCTCTTTTGCCAGTTCTTTAAGTGACGAATAAAGAGTTTGAGTTAAAGAAAAAATAAATAATGCTGTGTGAATGGTAATATAAACCACGGGAAACACATAGTAAAGCAAAATACCATCAAATAAAGAAACATAGGGGATGTACACTTACGACTTTCTTTTTTCTGTATTATGTATTATGTTTTTGTTTTCCAGAATTTAGTATTCAGTTATAAAATCGTTTTGTGTACTTATACTTTTTTTTGTATCTACTTTTTCAATTTTCTGTACGTTTACCATTTTCATTTTGGTTTTCACCAACTTTTTCTGAACCAATCTTGTATGTTTAAAATATTCTACACTATTTCGTTTTCACCAACTTGTGCATGAACAGGACAAAGAGAACACAAACAAGAACTCTCTACTAAAGTATGGACAAACTACAATAGAATTTTCCCACAAAAATGCATTCTAATTGAGTCATCTTAGGATGAAGAAGCTACTTATGTTAGCATCTTTTGATCATTGTACCTTACATGTTTTTGGTTACAAAAGATACAGGATGACAAAATTTGTACTAGTCAATCTAATAGCTGCACTACGGCCATGGCAAATTAGCTAAACCAACTGATGAGTTGCCAATTGATCATCAATCTCCATAGACAAGGGTTCAGTGTGTGCTTGACGAACGAACTGTCCTTTCACTCGTAGTCATTGCTCAACAAGCTTTTTTCTACTTTCATACCATACATGTGAACGAGTTATGCGTTAGCAGTTTAAAGGCGACAAGGATGCGAGATTCACCATTTTAGCCAACTATATCGGCTCGCTGGGAACCTATAAAACACCTGCTGATTTGTTCTTTCGAGATGGTGGGAGCCTAAAAAGTTAGGTAACCATGAATTTTGACAGATATTCGTCCCCAATATGCATAGCCTTGCCTTCCATACCTTTTTCTCCTACTAATGTGACCCACCCCACACTCTGCTTCCCTTTCCCCATTATATGTTTCATGGGCATATACAGAGACATTCCTGTTTTCATTTTTGCACCCCATCTCTTTCATCCAGAGACTCTGGATATAGTGGAATTTTGCCACACAAGGACATGAAGATCGAATAAGCTAAGACAATTTGTCTTCTTCCTGGCCGATGTGACCAGGAAACATTATCGTCTTTGTGCTCACAACACCTAGGTCAGTGCCACTGGTTTTCGCCCAGCGAAAGCGGAGCCAAAATAGAAAGCGAGAGCACGCAAAACCCAGATTTCCTCTTCCAAATTCATCAATAGAACTCCAAAAACAAAACCCCTCAATAATCATTCACAGCTGAACCAAACATTGAAAATCAAAGAAGAAAAAGCAAAAAGTAAGAGAAGAGTAACTGATCAAATGACGAAAAGATACCGGCGGCTTTTTCGTCGTATCTAGGCCGGGACTTCAGCTCTGTCTCGGTGCAACTTCTCTGTTGATGTCGGCAGATCTGGGAGGGCATGAGATTGAAGTGAGTTGCTATTATTCATGGAAGGTAAATGAGAGAGAGAGAGCAGAGAGGAGAGCAGAAGACTTTAGTCGAGCAGACAAGAATTGGTATTCTCTGACACAGAGAATACAGGAATCGGAAAAAGGTGAAAATATTAAAAGGGTGTTTTCAGATTTTTCAGTACTGTTTGGATATTTTATCCAAAATAGAAGTGAAAAAAATAAAAGTACATGAAAACAAGCATTTTTTTTTATCATCATTACAAAAACAAAAACAGAAAATGTAAACGTACAGCCCCATAGAGTTTTGCAAAGGCCCTCGTAAGGGCTTCAAAATACTCAGTCTAACGGAAAGAAGAGCCTAGATACAAAGGCAAAATCTAAGGCTCAGGGGCATTGCCAGAAGGACCTTCCTCTGGAGGATGGTAAGCTGCAACGTCTCCTGCCTCTGAAGGCATGGCAGTCTCCTAGGATGGAGACGCCACCACAAGCATGAAAAGTCACCCAAAGGGATGTCAGGAAAGCGCTCAGCGAACATCTCCTTGGCCTTCATGAAGCCCATCTCATAGATCTCCAAACCATCATCCGTTCGGTTCTTCAGCCATTCTTCCTCGGCATTTCCATCGAGGAAGTCACAGATGCCTTGGTCTTAAGCCTCTTCCGCCTTCTTCGCCTCTTCGGCTATCCTCCTCTTCCCCGGTTCCAGTCTCTTCTCCAGGGTCTCAATCTGAGCAAGATAGTCAGCCTTTCTCTTGCTCAGTTCTTCAGCGTGACGAGTGGCTTCCTCTGCCTCCTTAATGGCTTCTCTCTTCTGCTGAGCTTCTTCAGCTGCCACCTGCCTCGCCATCTCAAAGTGAGACAACATCATAGACCAGCTAGCGTACATCTGGAATAAAGATTGAAACAATCAGCTAAGTGAAAGTTGAAGAGAAAACAAAAGTTAGTTAGAAGAAAGAACGTTACAGTGTATACAGCTTGAGCAAAAGAATAGGCAAAGGTCTCGTGAGTCTGGTTTTGGAAAACCTCCTTGTCACGAGGAAGAACTCAATGAACTAGGTGCTGCTCCGAGATCTGGCTGTCTGGCATCCCGATGTGATCGTACCTAAGGGTCCATCTAGGTCAAAAGATGGGATCCTCATTGATAGAAACTCTCTCAATGATTTACAAAAAATGGTCAGGACGAGTAACCCTGGTCTTCTTCGAAGCGAGGGGCAACTCAACGCTTGGCCGCTTTTCCTTTCTCTTTCCTTTGGCTTTTTTAAGAACACCAAAAAAGCCTCTTCGCAGCAATTTCCCACTTCCACTTGCCATTTCTGCAAGAGAGAAAGGAATCAATACGGGAATAAATATTGAAACACAGTCTGAAACCAAAAACCTACATAAAACATACCTAGAGGGACGCTCTCAACTGGAGACATGCTAGAGGTAGCAGGAGGAGGGGGAGGAATCAAAGCTCCCACTGGAATAGGCTTGCGGGGAATAATCCTCGCCCACTCTAACTGTTGCTCTGAAAGAGGCTTATAATGGAAAGCCCTCCTCGAAGTTTGATGTGGCTAAGAATGTGCTTGGTAAGGTTGTTAGGAGAGGGCTTGCCTGGGTTCTCAAAATCCTTACAGTAAGGGTCCAATCTCTTTTTAAACGGTAGCGTCCTCTTATCCAAACGGCCGACAGAGAAGTATCTGGAATGCCAACCATTATTGGACTTGGGCCTACCCTTCAGATGTCGTTGCCTACTATGAATGTAATACCATCCCGGGCAGTTGGCAACTCCTTTGACAAAACTGATTTCAAAGAAGACTCTCATAAAATCTGTTGTATTTGGTTTATAGCTTGAAGTCTGAACCAAGTATATAAGTCCAACCAACTTCCTCTAACCATTGGGAACAAGCTGTCTGAGAGCCATATGATAATGCTCGAAGAAACGAAGAGCAAAAGGGTGAAAAGGAAGCCTGTACCCAGACTTTACTTGCTCTTCGTATATCCCCGTTTCAAATTTAGTTCCATAATTAGCTGGTTCTTGCAAACTAGGAACACGAGCATACCAACCTTCGGAAAGAGGATATTCCTGAATCAACTCCAACAGATCTTTGGTGGACATCTTATTTGACTTCTCATCAGCAGTATACCAAGGCTTAGGATTAGCCTTATCCTCAGCTTGATCCTTCACATCTCCTAAGGCATTCTTGACAGGTGAAGAATGTGAAGGTTGAGAGGTTGAAGGCTGTGGAGGTTGAGAAGACGAAGGTTGTATTGGTTGTGAAGTTAGAGGCTACGGAGGTTGTGGATTTGAAGTTCCAACTTCACTTCCTGAGGTTGGAACTCGCTCTAAACTTGAGGATGAACTACTACTAATAACTACTCAAAGGCATTGCTGGCAAAAAAAAACACGTGGAAATAAACCGAACAGAATTTTGCCCGAGTAAAATCCTCTCCGAACACTCTGCCCGAGAAGAGTGCCCTTAGCCTAACAGAATTCTGCCCGAGCAGAATCTTGTCGGAACACTCTGCCCGAACACTCTGCTCCAGCAGAGTGACCTTGGCCGAACAGAATTCTGCCCGGGCAAAATCCTGTCTGAACACTCTTCCTGAGCAGAATTCTGTCCGAATACTCTGCTCCAGCAGAGTGACCCTGGCTGAAAAGAATTCTGCCCAAGCAGAATCCTATCTGAACACTCTGCCCGAGTAAAGTGACCTTGGCCAAACAGAATTTTGCCCGAGCAGAATCCTGTCCGAACACTCTGCTCAAGTAGAGTGACCTTGGCCGAACAGAATTCTACCCGAGCAGAGTGACCTTGGCCGAACAGAATTGTGCCCGAGCAGAATCCTGTCCGAACACTCTTCTCGAGCAGAATGCCCTTTGGCCGAGCATAATTCTATCTGAACATTTTGCCCAAGCAGAGCAACCTTGGCCGAACAGAATTCTACCCGGGCAGAATTATGTCCTAACATTCTGCCCGAGCAGAGTGACCTTGGCTGAGCAGAATCGTGTCCGAATAGAACTCTCCTCATAAGCTTGAAATCCCGAAAAATAGTTTCCATTCTATTTGGGTATATTTCGCTATCTTCATTGAGGAAAAGGGTGCTTCCACCCGCTCCATTAACGCTGGTAAAAGTAGGGGGATATGATATAGCTATAAATATACCTCCTATCTATGTGCTACACGTGGCAGTTGTGATTCATGGTCAGTCCAGATTAACTACGAGTTTGCTAGTTACCATATCGGTGGAGTTAGGGTTCTAGAAGGATCCTAACTAAATCATGAAGGATTGTGACGTGATTCTCAAGGATCCTAACGCGATCTTGATTGACCAACCCCATATCTATCAAGATTCACAAACCCATTGGGACTCCTACTACTATATAAAGGCGTTTAACCCCTCAGGTATGGACAAGCTCACACACATACACATTGTCTTATTATTGCTTTTCAGAGTTCTATCCTGTTAGCAATCTCTGACTTAAGCATCGGAGTGTTCCCCCACCGAAACCCCACCCAGTGGTCATTCCGTGTTCTCTTTTGCAGGTCTATTTTCTGGTGTGGTTTTCGATCCAGTTTTTAGCTGCAACAAAAAAGTATCAACAATTTCAGCAGTTCTGCTAGAAATTTTACTGCAGCACAGAACTTTCTTAAATATGTTTGCATGAGAATGGAGCATATAAATCTTTCTCGTAGTGTTTTATGTGTTGTACTTCAAAAGTGCTTCCCTCCTCAGCGTTACAACTGTTGTCTGCCAATTTCAGTCCTTCTCCACTCTTTCATGGCATGGAAGAGGCTTTTTTATGGAATGGCCTACTATAGTTTACAAGCATAAGCATTGCTGCTCTTTAACATCCATACAACATTTCCCCTTTTGCTTTTGTCTAAACCTGTAAACGCTTCTGCACAAATGACTGAAGATTGTTCGTTTCCCCGTTGAATGCTTTCAGGGGCCACATTTCAAACTCAATGCCAACGACAATTTTCTTTGTTACTAGAGGTATTTTTGAGCCCTTCATTGAAAAATAACTACCCTTTTGTTGACTGGGAAAATTGTGGATGGTGTTTGGTTAATGGGGGCGACGATGGCGATATCCTTTTGGCAGTGGTGGTGACATAATTATCAGAACCGAACAGGATAGGCCGGTGACTTCATTGGTTCAGTTCTGTATTTATATCGAAATTACATGTAATCAGGATAACAAGGCATAAACTGGATGCTTTTAGCCGTTTTTTTTTTTTGGTTAAAACTGGGCAAGTTGCGCAGGCCCTTCCATTTCGGGAAAACAACTTAATTAAATGAAAGCGTTGACAGTTGAAACATGATGCTTCAATTTTAGGAACCTTGAGCTCTTTCTTGTGCCGTAGGCCATGGTTGTATTTGTTTAAATAGTTAGCGACATAAATTAAATATATATGTATATCAGTCGGGTCTGACTTACTGACCCAACCAAAGAAAAAAGAATTCCCCCTTCCATAAACTTTGGGATGGAAAAAAAAAAGGTAAAGATCACAGTAATTTCACTCCATCGGCTAATGTTGAATTTGAAATATATACATTATCCTATACATCCACTAGTTAAAACCAGTAAACTATGAAATGATGCCTCCACTAGGTATAAGGAGGGGAGATTTTGATATTGCACATCAGTTGTGGGATAGTTTGTGATTGGCCATATAAGACCCTGTCAAGAAACTCATAAGTACCTACTTAGCTGGCGCTTTTGAGGAAGGTATTGTCCTATGATGGGGCTATGGAAAGGGTCGTTACACGAGCATTATGCCGAGGCACGTTCGATGATGGGTGCCGCGGAGATGGCATTGGGAAGACTGTCGGAGGTGGGGCTTCCATAGAGATTGTGGCCACATGATGGTAAGTGTTGTGAAATAGCTGACACTTGAAGGAAGGCCGAGGTTGTGCTTAAGTACTTAGCAGATAAGAAAGGTATGTTGATGCCAAGGAAAGTGGGTTCGCAGTCGAATTGGAGGTGCCACAAGGAATACAGCCCGAGTCATCTCCAAGTGTGTTGATGTGGGACACAGCAAGGGTGGAGCAATGGTAGAGACTAAGGGCTTCCGGACAAAGCCTGAGGGTGGCTGTGCTGTGAGGACGACGGTGAACGGTGAATATACGACGACAGTCATAGTCCGATGCTTGGGTTTAGCGTCAGGGGTCTAGCGTCAAGGATTTGATGTCAAAGGTCCAACTATGTTTCTCTCTCTAGAATTCTAGAGAGAGAAAGAAAAAGTGAGAGAATTCTAAAAATCTGAAGTAGTCTTTCAAATGAATTCTCAAGACCCCTATTTATAGAGGTTGAGATGATGAAGTCATCACGCGACACGTGGCACTTCCAGGGAGTGACACATCACCGAGGGGTCTATAGTAGCAGGTGCTCCACAGACTGTCAAATTTCATATTCATTCGGCCTGCCCCGCACAGCATTGCTCTGTCTGTCCTAAAAGACTAGCTCCCACAACGTCGATGTGGCTAGAGAAACCCCTTGATCTAGCCACCAATCCAAGCCATTGTAGAGTCCCACAAGCCTGACAGCCGTAAGGAAGACCTGACAACAACTACCAGGTGAACTAGGTGCGATATCCTCCAAAGACCTGCTCCCCTCTCGGAGTGACCTGGGGATCATAGTCCCTAAAGGTGCCGACGCGAGCCCCCAGTGCTAGAGCACGTAGGCCAGTCACGCCGACACCCTGGTGGAGATAGTGTCCCGGAGGAGTCCCCTATTCCACGGGTGAGTCCTTGTGCCGAAGCACTCAGAGGGCATCATGGTAGCATCCCGGAGGAGCCGTCTACCTGGCGGAAGGGGAGTTGAAAAGCTCCCTGGCGGAGATAGTGTCTTAGAGAGAAAGCCTATCTCGCGGGTGAGTCCTTGTGCTGGAGCACTCGGAGCTTGTCGAGGTAGCATCCAGATGAGCCATCTACCTGACGGGCTGAGGTAGCATCCCGGAGGAGCCATCTACCTGACGGGCTGAGGTAGCATCCCGGAGGAGCCGTCTACCTGGCAGAAGGGGAGTTGAAAAGTTCCCTGGCAGAGATAGTGTCTTAGAGAGCGAGCCTATCCCGCGGGTGAGTCCTTGTGCCGGAGCACTCAAAGCACGTCGAGGTAGTATCCTGGATGAGCTGTCTACCTGACGGGCCGAGGTAGCATTTCAGAAGAGCCATCTACTGGTAGAAAGGGGAGTTGAAAAGCTCCCTAGCGGAGATAATGTCTCGGAGGAGTCGCCTATCCCCGCAGGATGCTACACACTCCGAAGAGTGGGTTAAAGCATGTTCCACGTCCATGGTGGGGGGCGCATGGTGTGGTGAATGAGCGTGGTGCCCGTGGGACATGTAACATGATTGTGGCGAATGGGCGCGACGACGACCGTCGCGGGACAATAGCTGGTGCCGGGGCACATGTCATGGAGATGGCGCACGGGCACGGTGAAGTGTATGGTGCGGGTGCCCGAGGGCAAGACATTGTGAAAGAGAGCCTGGGGGCACAGCTGTATCAGTAACGC
The DNA here is from genome assembly GCA_033070095.1 of Escallonia herrerae. Lineage (NCBI taxonomy): Eukaryota > Viridiplantae > Streptophyta > Magnoliopsida > Escalloniales > Escalloniaceae > Escallonia > Escallonia herrerae. The sequence goes on from JAVXUP010001096.1 coordinate 51,986, forward strand.
AGCGCATGGGTGCGGCGGAGTGTGTATGGTACCTGGGGACATGACATTGTGACAGAGAGCCTCGGGGCACGGCTATATCAGCGGCACAGCGCATGGGTGCGGTGGAGTGTGTATGGTGCCGAGGGCACTGTAGTGTGACAGGGAGCCAGGGGCGCGACTGTATCAGTGGCGTGGTGCATGGGCACGGTGGAGTGAATGAGGTGCCAGGGGCATGATAGTGTGACAGAGAGCTTAGGGGCATGGCTGTATCAGCAGCGCGACGGACTATGTATAGTGACAGCGCGCGGGGGCGACGGGGGTCACAGTGACAGTGCGCGTCCATAGGCGATGAGCGTCGTGAAGTTGGCGTGCGGGCGACGGTAGACGTCGCATGACCACGAGTGACGGGCATCGTGAAGCCAAAGCGTGTAAGAAAGGTATTTTTACATAAATTTACATATGAAAAGTTTATTTTAGTGATTCTACTTATTAGTAGACCGTTTGGGTGATTTAAGTCTGAGAGGGGCATTTTGGTAATTTTACATCCTAAGGGCATTTCGATAATTTTACATACCGGGTGAGGGGAGGTTCATTTTGGGCGCATGTGTGAATTCGTATTAAGTTATACTTTTGTTTTGTAGGTTGTATTCTAATGGTTCAATTATTTCATTTAGGTTAAAGCAAAAGACTTCTAGTTAGGATAATTTAGCTGCGGATCCAGGTAAGAGATTCTATCTGAACCTTTGGGTAAGGACTTTTGTCCGAACCCTTATTTGATTACTCGTACTCGTAAGTACTCCTTTGATATATTTACGGCTAATGCCAAACTCTGAGTTATGTATTGATATCAGCATGTTCTTGCCCAGAAAATCCTAATGTTAAACCTGAATCGGTTATTTGAAAATCTTGTGATACTCGCATGTTATTGCGGGCTGAGAAAATTTGATAATTGTCTGTATCCACTCTCCCAAATTGTTGTGATTATATTCGATAATTATTTGCAATCGTTTTGTTGTTTATCTGTGATTTTTCTTCTGAAATTATGATTTCTTCTAAAAAATCTGATTTCTTCTGAAAATCTCGAATGCTGACTTATGTCAGTATGATTATTGTTATGAGAACCCGAATTGATTTCGGGGATATGAGTTTATGCTAACGCTCATTGATATTGTTAATTTTTGTGTTGGCCTGGGTACCTGTTTAGTGGGGATGCGGTATAAGGCTGGTTGAATCCTGCATGAAACGCAGGCTAGTACCCAAGTGGACTAGTAATTATTTAGTACATCATGCATGAGTACACTATATGAGCTTGCCATAATGGCATTGCAATTGCCCAGGATCAAATCAACATTAATTTTTGATTTTCTTTAGCTAGAATGATTTGTGCTTGGGTTGAAAGCCCTTGACAAACATTCATTGTACTTAGTAATGCCAAGAAAAGTGGGTTCGCAGTCGACGTGGAGGTGCCACAAGGAATGCAGTCCGACTCGGATGCCAAGTGTGATGATGTGAGACACAACAAGGGCGGAGCAAGGGCAGAGACCAAGGGCTTCCCAGACAGAGCTTGAGGGTGGCAGTGCTGCGAGGGCGATGGCGCAGAGTGAATACACGACGACAGTCACAGTCTGATGCTTATGTCCGAAGTCAGGGTCCTGTATGTTTCTCTCTCTAGGATTCTAGAGTGAGAAAGTGAAAGTGTTCTGAAAATGTCCCAAAAATCCCCCCTTCAAATGAATTCTCAAGACCTCTATTTATAGAGGTTGAGATGATGATATCATCACGCGACACGTGGCGCTACCCTGGAGTGACATGTCACCGAGGGGTCCACAGCTGTCAGTGCTCCACGGACTGTCAAATCGCATATTCACCCAGTCTGTCCTGCACAGCGTCGCTCTGTCTATTTGGAAAGACTGGCTCCCACAGCGTCGGTGTGGCCAGAGAAACCCCTTGATCTAGCCTCCAATCTAAGCCCTTGCAGAGTCCCACAGGCCTGGCAGTGGTGGTGAAGACCCGACGCCTAACTGCCAGGCAGACTAGGCACGATGCCCTCCGAAGACCTGCTCCCATCTCGGAGTGACTCGGGGGTCATAGTCCATAGGGGTGCCAACGCAAGCCCCCAGTGCCGGAGCACATGTCATGAGAATGGTGCGGCGACGAACGTTGCGAAGCAATACTTGGTGCCGGGGGCACGCATGATGAGAATGGCGCACGGGCGCGACGACGAACGTCGCGGAGCTATACTTGGTGCCAGGGGCATGTATCATGAAGATGGCGTACGGACGCGGCGACGAACGTCGCGGAGCTATAGTTGGTGCCGTGGGCATGTATCATGAAGATGGCGCACGGGCGCGGCGACGAAGGTCGCGAAGCATATACTTGGTGCCGAGGCACACGTCATAAGAATGGCGCACGGGCGCGGCGACAAACGTCGCGGAGCTATACTTGGTGCCGGGGGCACGTATCATGAAGATGGCGTACGGACGCGGCGACGAACGTCACAGAGCTATAGTTGGTGCCGTGGGCACGTATCATGAAGATGGCGCACGGGCGCGGCGACGAAGGTCGCGAAGCATATACTTGGTGCCGAGGCACACGTCATAAGAATGGCGCATGGGCGCGGCGACGAATGTCGCGGAGACGGTGCATGGGCTCGCGTCGGGTGTCCCGAAGATGGGATTTGAGCTAAGTGTACCTGTCATAACAAGATGATGAATGCAACGTGTAGTAATGACAAAGTTGGAAGTGATGGTACGCGATCGTCAGTGACGGGTCATTCGGTGGTAGTGCCCGACTTTGGGAGACGGGCATCACGGGAGCGATGCGCGGTCACGGACGACAGACGTCGCGAGGTTCATGCGCGATGGACGTCTCGAGGTTGATGTGCGATGGACGTCGCGAGGTTGATACGAGACGGACGTCGCGAGGTTGATGGCCGACGGACGTCGCGAGGTTGATGCGCGACGGACGTCGCGAGGTTGATGTACGAACGTCCGTAAACATCGCGGAGGTGCAAAGACTTGAGAAAACAAGTGCGCGCGGGAGGGGAGGCCATAGGCCAAAGATTGGGGGAATGCCAAGGCCACCACCCCTGGGGAGGCCGAGGCCGACCCCTTGGTGAGGCCGAGGCTGACCCTAAGGGGTGGCCAAGGCCAATGGCCAACTCTCATGAAGGGAGGCCAAGGCCACTCCCCCTTTAGGTGAACTTCGGCCGCGCCGACGGTAGGTGCTTTGATGAGCGATGACAAATCCGAAAGTTGCATTGCGACGATCGTGTCGACGTGAATCATACCCATATGACGAACAAGGTGCTAAATTCACATACAAAGCGTACGCAGCGAACAAAGTGCAAAAAAGGACCTTGTGAGAAAAGTGAAGAACCGGGGGGGAAGGCCAAAGCCAACCTCCCATGGGAGGCGGAGGCGGACCCCATGTCCTTGGGTGAGGCCGAGGCCGACCCCATGGGGTTAGCCAAGGCCTTTGACCCTTGACCCCATTGCCCCGGTTGCGCCGTCGGTCGATGTTTTGGTGAAGAAGTTCTCGGGTGATTTTGGTGTGACGAACGTGCTACCGTGAGTGACGTTGATGTAAAATAATTGGTGACTAAGTCGAACGTGAGGCGTGTGAAGCAAAGAATGCACGTGACTTGGGCTCCCGCACTTTGACCGGTTCGAAGCGTTGAAGAATTGACCGTTGAATCCGTTGACGTGTTCGTGTGAAATGAGACCCTTATTGGGCCCTTGGGTACGACCAGAATAGGTTGGGAACACTTAGTTAGAAGGATTTGTACTTGGGTTGAAATCTCCTGACAAGCCTTTATCGTATTATCTGATTTGATTTCTACTTGGGTTAAAATCCCTCAGGAAATCTTGTTGTATTTTGGAAATGAATTTCTGCTCGGATTGAAATCCCTTGAGCAAGGGAAATTTTCGTGGTACTTGGAAATGCGGACTTGAAAAGGATCTTTTATTGATCGTTTTGGATATGTTCTGATTGTTAATATTTATTTTGGTTCTTATTTCTGAAGAACTTTGCTCAGTTTGGGTAATTATTAAATTTTGATCGTTCGAAGTGTCTTGAAAATCATCGTCGGTTGGATTTTTCAGAGTCGTGTTATAATCTCTTTTGTAGTCCTTGTACGACCTTACTGAGCTCTCAAAAGCTCACCCTTCATTTGGCTCCCTTCTCCAGGTGATGATAAGCTGTAGCAGGTTCGGGAATGAGTTAGAGTCTGAGTGAGATTTTGATGAGCCCATCACCACAGTATAGTAGGACCCCTGCGTGGGTCTGTACTGTTGATTCATTCTTTAGGGATTCAAGTTTGAAAAGAACATAGGTTTTAATGGTTTGAGTTCAAGCAGGTTTTGTTGTAATCTTGTATTTTGGAGAATTCGAGTCGGTATCGGATTAGATGCTTTGAAGTATGTGGTTATGTAAAGGATTTGACAGGTTTGGTGTGATCCGGTAGGTTAACGACCCGGGAGTTCGGGGCGGCGGAGCTCCAGATTTTCGGGGGCGTTACACTCTTTCTTTACCTTCAGCTAGCTTTTAAGGGCCTTAGCATAGCTGTCTTGAATGACAGGAACAATGACCTACAGATCGATCGGGATGTCTACAAGAATGGAAAATTCTTCGAAGGGAGGGCATAGTTCATCCAAGCCAAAATGGAAAACATGATCATCGACATCCCAGCATTTGCATGCACCATGGAGAATATCTTCACGAGCCAGCAGATTCCTCAAACTCATGACAAACTTCAGGTTGAATTGCCCGTTGAGGTGGATGAGTTCGATCTTGTTTAATGAATCGGCAAAAGCACATAATCAGATCTCAAAGATCGTAGGATTGTCCTCGAGGGCTATTCGAAGGTCTTGGTAGAGAACAAAAGTCAAATGTCGTTCTGAAGGAATGAGTGCTTAATGTAACACCCCGATATTTTTAACGGATTAATAATAAAATAAAATAAAATTTAGAGGTGAATATATTTTTAAGTATCGTTATTTTATTGGAAGTTTTTTAGCGACAATTTTGTACCTTATCGTTAGCATTGATATTATATTAGCGACTTTTAGCGTAGATTTTCGTGAGCACAATTTTTATCAGTAACCTTTGGCGACAAATTGGTGAACATTAAACATTATGATTCTTAACGAAAACTTTAAAAAAAAAAAAAAGGAACCATTCGTCGATTTAGGTCCTTAGTAACGATTGGCATAACCAAATTTTATAGGCAATTATTAGTGATATTAGTAAAGCGAGGTTAGTATATATATATATATATATATATATATATATATATATATATATATATATATATCAAAATCTATTTATTTGAAAAATTATTTTCAACCCATTTATTTTGGAAAGAAGGGGAACCAATGAGGAAATTAGGGAGAGAATTAACTTACCATTAGAAGGAGTCTTCGGTTACAAAAGAGAAAGCACAATTGCTCTTCGGATTACAACATATAGAGAAGAGAAGAGAGATAGAGAGCGAGTAGAATTGAGAAATAGAGGAAACAAAGACACTGCAAAGAGAAACGGGAAGACAGAGAGAGAGAGAGAGAGCGTGCAAGGGACTGAAGAAAAGTTTCTCCAGAATCCGGTAATATAGATCAATGTTTTCAACAAGCCTCTTACAATTTTTCGACATCTTTTTGTGTATCTTGCAGTATATATGTACAATATGTGTCAGCAATTATGTATAGTAGTGAGAAAATGGAAATGGTTCTTGAAAGGGGCAAGCCATGGTGGCTCTCGTGGTTGTGTGCGGTTGTGGATAAGGGACATTTGTGTGGGTTTTGTGTAGGTGAAAGGGGGAGGGGAAGAAACTGCCATAGGCAGTATGTGTATGAGTTTTGTGTAAGTGTGTGTTAAGTGTTGTGGATGAGTTGCCTGGAATAGGGGGATTGCAGCCGTGAAGGGGAGAAATGGCAACCATGTGCCTTAAAGATCTGGCGTTGGCAGCCATGGCTGCTATGAGGAAATAGGGTATGGGTGAGAAAAGAAAATGTCGTGAGGTAGCATGTGTGTAACACCCCGATACTTTTTGGATTTAATTAGAAATTTTAGCGGCAAATATATTTTTTGCGACGATTAGTGTTGATATTTTTATGTAGTCACTTTTAACAACGATATATTTTATTATTTAAAGTCGACGTGTATTTTAGCTATGAATTAATTTTAAGCATTAGTTTTCTTTTTAGCGACAATTAAATTTATTTTTAGTATCGGTGCGCTTACTAGCGACGATTTTTAAAACGAGATAACGTAATAACCTGTTAACAATTTTCGTAGTGCATAAATTGTCATAGATGTTTATTTTTGGATCATTTCGCACTACTAAAAGTAGCAAGTAAAATTAGAAAAGAAAAAAAAACAAACCAAACGAAATTCTAGGGGGCTTGTGGTAGTTTTTCCCATCTAGGGTTTTATGATACATATAAGTGTATCATTATTGGGGCAGCCTTCCTCCATTACTTTCAGGGCAGAGAGATATAGAGAGAGGGAGCTTGAAGCGGCAGATTTTTCGGCGATTGGGATTGGCTGTCCGGTAAGTCTCCTAACTTTTTCTCAATGTTATTTAATAGCTTTAAGGGGGCAGCCGTGAGGTATTTTTTTTGCTGGGTTTATGGCCGTGAGGAAACGGACGGTGCGGGGCTGTGAAGGAATTTGGGCTATGGGTGGCCTTGTGCTCCTATGGTTAAGAGATCCGAGAGAAGAGGGCGGCGATGCAGCCATGGGCTGCCGTGGTTGCTATATGATTGTGCCATGAAGGGTTATGGATGTAGTAAATATAGCCGTGACATGCTCATGTGTATTGTGTATGTTCTGTTGGGTGTAAGAAGCAAGATAGAGAGGGAGAGAGATATTAGACTGAAGTGGGCTGCTGTATGTGCAGCCGTGGAGTGTTATGTGTGTGTTTATATGTGAAGTGGGTCTATGACAAAAGATAGGAGAAGATGTGTGGGTATTTGTGTGCGTAACAGGTAACGGGAGAAGATGTAAACTGCCGAGAGAAACTGTTATGGTTGCTGCCATTAGTTCAGTGAGTTCATGAATTGAGTTTTCGTGTGAAGCTGGGTGAAGTGTGGGGTTTGTGACTGCCGTAGAGGATTGTAGTTGACGGGTTTGGGTTGTGCATGTGAGCTGCGTGCGTGCGAAGTGTGCATGTGGTGTGCGTGGGCAGCTGTGCAGCCGTGTATGCACGTGTGTGTTGCGTATGGCAACGTGATGTGTGTGTATGGGCTGCTGTGCAGCCGTGAAGTGTGCTGTGTGCCTGAAGTGTGTGTGTGTGTGTGTGTGTGTGTGTAGTTTGTTGTGTGATTGTGAGAGAAGGAGTGGTGTGCAGGTGTGTGCCGTTTTAGAGCAAAGAAAATAAGCTACTGCCGTGAGGCAGTAGCTGTGTTGTGTGTGTGTGTTGGGTTATGTGTGTGTGTATTTTGTGTGTGTGGGAATTGAGACAAAGAAGAGGGAAGGTGAATGGGTGTGCGTGTATAAAGGATTTTAGAGGGAGCGGGAGTGAACTGAATGGTTGTTAATGGGTGTATGAGTATAAGACTGTGATTTTAAGGTGTGTAACCTCACGTGGGTGAGCTGTGTGAAGGATGTGTGTATGTGTTTGTGTCGTGGGGTGTAGTGTGGGTGAAATGGCTGTAAAAAAAAAGGGTGGAGGAGCGTGTGTTTCCGTGGGTTTGTATGTGTGTATTTGAGTGTGTGCAAGGAGAAGGGGAAGCACTGTTCGTGAGTGTGTGCTTGTGCTGTGTGTAGTATGTATAGTGTGGGATATGCAGGTGTGTAATATGATGGGTGTTAATATGTGTGTAATAGTGTAATGGGTGTTGTGTTTTTGTTATGTGTCTGTGTGGATTTCAGCAGCAAGAAGGGAAGGGAAGGTGCTGTGACCGTGGTGCATTTTGTGTATGGGTGCTGGGGAAAAAGAAAAGGGGGATTACTTCCTAGCTGTGTTGGTAAAGTGAGATTTAGTATTTTGAAGGTATTTTGTGTAATGTAGATTTAAAACACAAGAAATGGGGAGGAAAGTGATGCTGCGTGAACAGTAACCATGAGCTGGTGAGTGTGTGTTGGTTTTGGAGAGAAAGTAAAAGAGAAGAAGAAGAAAGAAGAGCGGAGCGGATATTGGGTTAGCGCTAAGTTCGACACGTGTATATATTAGCGCACGCTTATTATTAGCATGTGAAAATTTACGGTATGATACATTAGACCATATTAGGATTCTTGGCAAACTTTCATAATTTTCTCAGATAGTGGGAATTGTTAGTATTTTCTGTAATTTCAGAGTTGGAAAATTCTTTTGGAGTCTTTAAACCCCAAAAATGTTCTGGGAAAAATTACAGTAATGTCTTTATGGTATAAGTAAGACTCAGTAAAATTTTGATGATTTTTTGGGGTTGAATTGCTATGGTTTTCCATATCGCATTATTTTTAGCAAAACAAATATTTGAAAAATAGTTTTAATTGTTTTTAATTTCTGATTTAAATTTATAAAATTTTTATACATATTTTAAAGCTCTTACAAAAATTATGGGACTTTATTTTCAACTAAAAAAATTTTTGGCAATTTATGGGGTTTTATTGCATTTAAAGAAATTATTTTAATTAAAAAATATTCAAAAATTCAGAAAATTCATATCTTGACTTTTATTGATGATTTAAGCCATAAAAGTGTTTTAGTGTAAATTATTATAAATTTTAGAGTGTCATTACACCTTAAGGAGTGTACGGGATTTTCGGGTAGGTTGGCCGCGTGCGAGGCGCGCTTTGAGTTGAGCGATTTCGGAGTTAGAAGTGAGCATGTGGTGGGTAATTGATATTAGGTTTATAGTAATGTAGAATAGATTGTATTCTAATAAATGGATTGTCAATCTAGGTTTATTCAAAGAATATTGATCGAGGTTTGGCAGCATTGCGTAGCTATCCAGGTAAGTACCCCTGCCATATTCCTCCATATACCCTATTTTCCGTCTATGTATATGTACAAATGAATTGTGCAATTAAAAGTTTAAAGCCTTTTGCACACTACTGCTTTTGTGTAAATTGTTTGATGATAAAATACATCAAAAATGCCATGGAATGTTTTCTATGAGTAGTGTTTAAAGTTGGCTTATGTTGAATGAGACGGTATTTCTGGCTTGGTTGTTGCGCCCCATATCCACGGGGGAAAGTTGGATTGTTGGGTCCTGGTCAACGGGACGATACCTTGACGCACAGTACTGTTGCTCGTGGTGCGCCCTTGCGTCCACACCAATATGTATCCCGGACAAAGGAGGGATTGTGGGCCCTAGTGGGGGGCGCATACCCTGACCAAATAATGTTCATCCCAGGTGGAGTAGGGATTATGGGCCCTAGTCAGGGGGGAACATACGCTGACCGCAACATGCCTATGTTATGATGAACTGTGATAGTTATTGATGAGCCTACTTGATGTCATACTTCGTTTCTGAGAATCTTGGATGAATTGCTTTCAAATATATATATATATATATATATATATATATATATATATATATGCATAGTATCTCTTGTGAAATGTTTACCAGTTTTAAATTGAAGAAAACCATGGCATGTTTCGTGTTTTTATGAATCCCAAAAATCTAATTTAGGGATATGGTTTGTGTACTTACTGGGCCCCAAACTCACCCCGTTTTATAAATGTTTTCAGGCGATCAACTAGATGAACATGAGTATTGCGAGGGAAATGAGAATGAAGCCACGGGAGATGCTCGTTAGGAAGTTGTTTAAGCCCTTGAGAAATTGTAGAACTGCCAGTTATTTATTTGAATTGTTCGTAGCTTAATTTTAGGAGGTTTCTTTAAAATAAATGCTATCGATCTCTTTGGAGGATTTCAGTAGAGATGATTTGGGAAAGAGTTGTAAGGGCATCTTTAGAAATTCATGTTATGGTGTTAGTTAATGTATGATTTTAGAATTGTGTACAGGTTTTAGTGAGTAAGGCCTGGCAGAGCCCTTGGTTGGAGTCCATTGGGTCTGCGGCCGGTCACGTGCCTAGCTCGCGGGCCTGCCCGTGGGTTCGGGTCGTGACAATGTGTGTGTGTATCGTGTATTTTATTGTGTGGGTTGTAAGGTGCATGAAAGGGTATGGGTTGTGGATGTGAGTGTGTACAGGTATGTTGTTGTGTGGGTGAATGCATGTTTAGTGCAGTGTGTATGAGTGTGTTGTGTGCTTGTGCGCGCGCGCGCGCGCATGTGTGTGTGTCTGTGTGTGAAGCTGCTAGAGGCGACTGTGTGTGTATATGTGTGTGTACCCGGCAAAGAAAAGAAGCTATTGCCGTGAGGCAGTAGCTGTAGACATATGTGTATATGGGTCTGTGTAATTTTGTGTGGGTGTGTGCATATATGGGTGTGTTTAGCATGAAATGGTGTGTGTTATGTGTGAGCAGGTGAGTGAAATGTGTGTTGTGTGCTTGAATTGTGTGTGTTTTAAATGGTGTTTTGTGTGTGGGAGCAGGAGAACAAGGCAGTGGGTTCATGGCCTTGACTGCCATGACGCAGTTGGAGGTGTTGTGCATGTGTGTATTCTTGAATGAATATGTGTGTGTGTGTGTGTAAAAAAGGTGGCTTGTGAACTGTGTGTTTTGTGTGTGCACTATGTGGGTTTTGTGTGTGCTGTGTACATGAAAAAGGGAGAAGGGCGGCTGCCGCGAGGGGGTTTGTGTGAGGAAATTCTGAGTTTTGTCAGTGACGGGGAAGAAGAGGAAGTGAGTCACAGCAGATGGTGCACAGGAGTACCACGAGGTCGCAATAGGTTTAGCACATAAGTCAGGTAGCGTACAGTGATTGTTAACACATAAAAATTTACAGTATAATGTGTTAGACTATATTAGAATTTCTGGAAAATTTTTATAACTTTTTGATATCGTATGTATTTATTATATTTTCTGCAACTTCAAATTCATAAAATTCTTTTGAGCCTTTAAACTGATGAAAATGTTTTGAAAAAATTAGATTAATGTTTTTATAGTATAAGAAAGACTCAGTATAAGTTTGGTGAATTTTAGAGTTTATTTGCTATAGTTTTCGTACCGCATTGGGTTGAGGCTATGACTGGTAGTCCTGGTAGCCCTGCGTTGCTGAGGCATGGTTGCTTGGATGTGTCGGGCACGGGACAAACTGCACTGCGATGCTCACCTCCCCAGCGGAGTCGCCAAAATGATGCTAAGGAAAGTGAGTTCGCAGTCGACGTGGAGGTTCCACAAGGAATGCAGTCTGACTCAGATGTCAAGTATGTTGATGTGAGACACAACAAGGGCGAAGCAAGGGCAGAGACCAAGGGCTTCCCAAATAGAGCCTGAGGGTGGAAGTGGTGCAAGGGCGATGGCGCAGGATGAATATACGACGACAGCCACAGTCTGATGCTTAGGTTCGAAGTCAGGGTCCCGTATGTTTCTCTCTAGGATTCTAGAGTGAGAAAGTGAAAGTGTTCTGAAAATGTCCCATCCGTCAAATGAATTCTCAAGACCTCTATTTATAGAGGTTGAGATGATGATGTCATCACGTGACACAAGGCACTCCCCGGGAGTGACACATCATCGAGGGGTCCACAGCTGCCGGTGCTCCACGGACTGTCGAATAGCATATTCACCCTGCCTGCCCCGCACAGCGTCACTTTGTCTGTCTTGAAAGACTGGCTCCCACAGCCTCGGTGTGGCCAGAGAACCCCCTTGATCTAGCCTCCAATTCAAGCCCTTGCAGAGTCCCACGAGGTGCGTCAAGAGATGCACAGAGAACCTGACAGTGGTGAGGGCTGCCCCTGTAGCCAACTGTCAGGCGGACTAGGCGCCATGCCCTCCAAGGACCTGCTCCCGTCCCAGAGTGACCCAGGGGTCATTGCCCAGGTGATGTCGACGATCAATGGTAACATGAGTGGACATGCTCGTAGTGTCACAACCCGAACCCACGGGCAGGCCCGCGAGCTTGGCACGTGACCGGCCGCAGACCCAATGGACTCCAACCAAGGGTTCTGCTAGGCCTTACTCGCTAAAACTAACATATGCCGCAGCGGAAATTAAAACTTCTACAACTTAAATTACATTTTCATACTTGAATACAACATTTATGCTAACACTCATCATAACACTGATTCGTAAACAACCAAACTAACCAACAATCTAAATCTTTAGCGACTCAACCAATACAGTCTCCGGAGCTCAGTGCCAAATTGTTCCTTCCTATGCTCGTCACCATCACCTTACTTTCAAACCTGAAATGATAAGTAAGGGATGAGCTTCCACGTGCTCAGTAAGTAACCAATGATTCAACTAGCTGGATCATAGCATGTCAGAAAATAACTCATTTATATTATAGCATCATTAAGATATCTAAAAAAAATCATAGTTTTGATAATCATCAGGTAAAACAAAATAGAGTACATTAAACCAAAAACCGAAGCATAAAATCATTAGCACAAAACTCATGACAACCAGTTCGATTGCAAAATTAGCTCAAACGATATGATGCGGTCAGCGTACAGGCCCCACTGACTAGGGCCCGAAATCCCTCCTCCATCCGGGATAAAATTCTGTGGACGCATGGGCGAACCACGAGCAACAGTACTGTGCATCAACGTACAAGCCCCGTTGACCAGGGCCCGAAATCCAACTTTCCCCCGTGGATATAGGGCACAGCAGTCGAGTAAACCAAAAACCCCAATTGGGTTCATCGTGAATAAAATCACTCATCAATTGATTCTCAACCATCCTCACATCCTTTCAATAACCCTCAACATGTTCAATATTCACAATAACGTCAATACAATACATTTCAAATCCGAGTTCCATTTCATTTTCTAGGCAAAACATCATTTACATGCTAGTCCGGTTTTTCTTTGACAAGAATAAAACACTAAAACCTTTTCTTTTTTTTTGTAATTTAAGCCAGAGCAGTTAAACGTACTTAAAACGATCAATGTTGAAAAACACAACATTTTTAACAGTAGATAAACATATACGTTGTATATAAAAACACTAATTGAATCAAAGGGTCACTTACCTGACGCTACGCATTTCCACATCAAGGTCTCTGGAGCGATAGTCTCGCTGCTACATTTAGTCAAAAGAACGGTCAAGGCCATTCTTTTTATCTCCATGTCTCCAGCTTTGCTATAACCCAGGCATCGTCGATCACGACAGAATATTCCCGTTGAACATGTCTTCAAGCAAATTCAATGCCGCTGTCAACTGCCCGACCTTTACATGCCCGTCCAATATCGTGCCCAGTTCACCATATCATTCTTGGCATTTAATCACCGTTGCCGAACATCCATCAATTTACCCGTTTTAATAACCACCAAGTAACCTCTCGCTAAATGGTACTCAGTTAATCGCTAGGGCTAACGCTAACAATTCCCTTTTATATATTCTCATAGCTCATAGCCTATGTGATTCCCTATCCAAAAACACATACACGCATAGGGTACACCTTCGCAAGCATACGGTACACCTACACCATATACCACACGACCATACTCTCACCACAGAGTACATGTACAACCATCGCACTACTCCTCACACATAAAAAGGCGTTACATACTATCGTGTTGCCTACACAGCAACATGCTCATGCACCTCATGCAGCTGTAGAGATAACACCACACCTACGCAATATACACATCTGTCCAAACACACGCAACATACACCCACCGGTGCACACACACAATTATCCAGATACCAAAACCCCACAGTCATACCCACTCCACCGACAACTACTCCATCCCAATACAAACGCCACACCCTTCTATAATTGAACTGACAGATTGCCTCATCAATCAAAACAAATTCAAAATTCTTTCGACCGCCGGCATAACACCCCATAGTAACTCCAGCACAACCACCGTAAACAATACCACCATACCATTCCAGATACAGTAAGTAGTGTCATGATCATCACTATTTGCCAACGACACAACCATAGACAACCTATTATACACAATCATCCGACAACAATAATACCCACACACGTGACAAACACATACGCTGTACACCCACAGCTGTGCACAAAAACCACCATCCAACACCACCAAACCCTGCTTCACAAACAATTCCACAAAACCAATTTTATGCCATGGTCATAGATCCCAAAGGTGGCAACAATCGACGGTCATCGTGGCTTAACTGTAATGTCCCTTTGACGGTCAACAGTGCTTGGGTGGCACGGTGGTTCAGTGAAAGGCGGTAACGGACAGTGCCGCTGGCTGCTCAGAGAGACGCTGAGCGGTGGAGTTAGAATTTATTGGACGTGTTGACGATGGAGATTGACGACACAGGGTCATGGCGGTGAAGGTGTAGCCGAAAAAATGAAGAAGGGTAGTTGACCGGAGATGAATGTCGTGCGGTTGGCAGTCGCGATGGTTCCGGCAACGTAGAGGTGGTCCAGATCTGAGGCGTTGAGTGGTGCGTTTGGCGAAAACGTTGGCCGGAGTTGCTGACCGGTGGTTGTAGATTCCGGCAGTGGTGGATAGCAAAATTTCTGTGGCGATTGAAGATCGATTGGGCGGTGGTAAGTGCCGTGCAGTGGTGGCTGCGGCGCAATGGGTTCGACGGCGTAGAGGTGGTCCACGACTGGTACAACCGATGTGCGGTGGCGATTGATGCAGGCACCGGCCGGAGCTGATCGCTGAAGATTGAATGGGTGGCCGGCGACGGAGATAGCGCGATGGTTTGGCGATGGCAGCGGCGTCTCGGCTTCGGCACAATGGTCACGAGCTGTTGCGTTGTGGTGTACGGTGTAGGCGGTGCTGGAGTTGATCGGCGGCAACCGCTGTGTAGCCGGAGATGGCTGTTCCGAACTGTGCAGAGGCGCCGCCCGTTTTAGGGCCGGCTGCCTTTCTCCCTTTCTCTTGTTTTCTCTTTTTTTGTGTCCAGTTTCTTTCTCTTTTCTCTTTTCTTCTTTTTTTTTTTGCTTTCTTTTTTTCTTGTTTCCCATTTTGCTTTTTACTCTTTAATATGTATAATTATTTAACGCGAGACCATATAATATTATAACGGCACAATTTCGTCAGTTATAAATTGCAAACCGCTCACTTTCATGAATTTTTCTATTGTACAACTTCATCATTTATTGCTTATCATAGTATTAAAATATGTTTCTAAATGCAACAAATAATATTGTTCATAATAATTAACAGTAAAGATCTAATTTATACCTGTTCTTAAGGTCTTCACTAAAGATCTAAATTCATCTTACTTACAACAATCGCCGCTAAGTAATAATGACTGACGAACCATTGGTTCGGGGTATTACACGTAGCTCAGTGCTCAATGTGACGGCGATGGCTTTAAGGTTGTGAGCCCATCCCGTAGTTCATTGTGCCGGCGATGGCTTCAAGGTTGTAAGCCCATCCCGTAGTTGATTGTGCCGGCGATGGCTTCAATGTTATGAGCCCATCTCGTAGTTGATTGTGCCGGCGATGGCTTCAAGGTTGTGAACCCATCCCGTAGTTGATTGTGCCGGCGATGGCTTCAAGGTTGTGAGCCCATCCTGTAGTTGATTGTGCCGGTGATGGCTTCAAGGTTGTGAGCCCATCCCGTTGTGAGGAGTCCTCGTGCCGGAGCACTACGAACGGAGCCCCCCGTAATGCTGCACACTCCGAAGAATGGGTCGAAGCATGTTCCACGTCCATGGCGGGGGCGCATGGTGTTGTAAATAAGTGTGATGCCTGAAGGCCTGTATCATGATTGTGGCGCATGGGCACGGCGACGAACGTCACAGAGACAATACTTGGTGCCGGAGCACATGTCATGAGAGTGGTGCAGCGACGAACGTCACGAAGCAATACTTGGTGCCGGGGGCACATATCATAAAGATGGCGCACAGGCGCGGCGACGAACGTCACGAAGTTATAATTGGTGCCGGGGGCACGCATGATGAGAATGGCGCACGGGCGCTGCGACGAACGTCATGGAGCAATACTTGGTGCCGGGAGCACGCATGATGAGAATGGCACACGGGCGCGGCGACGAAGGTCGTGAAGCTATAGTTGGTGCCGGGGGCACACATGATGAGAATGGCGTACGGGCGCGGCGACGAACGTCGCTGAGCTATACTTGGTGCCGGGGGCACGTATCATGAAGATGGTGCACGGGGGCGGTGACAAACGTCGTGGAGACGGCACACGGGCATGCGTCGGGTGTCCCGAAGATGGGATTTGAGCTGAGTGTACCTGTCATAACAAGATGATGAATGCAACATGTAGTAATGACAAAGTTGGAAGTGATGGTACGCGGTCGTCAGTGACGGGTCATTCAATGGTAGTGCGCGACTTTGGGCGACGAACATCGCGGGAGCAGTGCACGGTCGCGGACGGCGAACATCACGAGGTTGATGCACGACGGACGCTGCAAGGTTGATGCACGACGGATGCTGTAAGGTTGATGCACAACGGACATCACGAGGTGGATGAACGACGGACGTCGCGAGGTTGGTGCACGACGGACGTCACGAGGTTGGTGTAGACGGACGTCGCGAGGTTGATGGATGACGAACGTCGCGAGGTTGGTGCATGACGGACGTAGCGAGGTTGTTGCACGACGGACATCGTGAGGTTGGTGCACGACGGACGTCGTGAGGTAGATGTACGAATGTCCGTAAACATCACGGAGGTGCAAAGACTTGAGAAAACAAGTGCGCGCGGGAGGGGAGGCCATAGGCCAGAGATTGGGGGAAGGCCAAGGCCACCATCCCTAGGGAGGCTGAGGCCGACCCCTTTAGAGGCTGAGGCCAACCCTAAGGGGTGGCCAAGGCCAATGGCCAACTCCCATGAAGGGAGGCCAAGGCCAATGGCCAACTCCCATGAAGGGAGGCCAAGGCCACTCCCCCTTTTGGTGAACTTCGGGCGCGCCGACGGTAGGACTTTTTATGAGCGATGACGAACCCAAAAGTTGCATTACGACGAGCGTGTCGACATGAAACGTACCCACATGACAAACAAGGTGCCAAAGCCAGGTACGAAGTGTATGAAGCGATCAAAGCGCAAAAGGGACTTTGCGTGAAGAGTGAACAACCGGGGGGAAAGGCCAAGGCCAACACCCCATGGAGGCCGAGGCCAACCCCCCATTAAGGTCGAGGTCGTCCCTATGGCCTTGGGGGAGGCCGAGGCCGACCCCATGGGTTTGGCCAAGGCCTATGCCCTTAACCCCGTCGCTCTGGTTGCGCCAACGGTCGATGTTTTTGGTGAAAAGGTGCTTAGGTGGTCGCGACGCGACTAACGTGGTACTGTGAGTCACGGTAGCGTGAAATCATTGGTGACTGAGTCGCGCGTGAGGCGTGTGAGGTAAAGAATGCAAGTGACTTGGGCGCGTGCACTTTGTCCGGTTCAAAGCGTTGAATACTGTGCTTGTACAATGGGAGCCCAAGTGACGTGTCATGCACAATGGGACTCCAAGTGGACCTTTGAGTGTGACCAGAATAGGTTGGGAACATCAATTATGTATAGTAGTGAGAAAACAGAAATGGTTCCTGAAAGGGGCAAGCCATGGTGGCTACCGTGGTTGTGTGCGGTTGTGGATAGGGGACATTTGTGTGGGTTTTGTGTAGGTGAAAGGAGGAGGGGAAGAAACTGCCATAGGCAGTATGTGTGTGAGTTTTGTGTAAGTGTGTGTTAAGTGTTGTGGATGAGTTGCCGTGGAATAGGGGGTTACAGCCGTGAAGGGGAGCAATGGCAACCATGTGCCTTAAAGATCTGGTGTTGGCAACCATGGCTGTTATGAGGAAACAGGGTATGGATGAGAAAAGAAACTGTTGTGTGTGCATCGTGTATTTTAGTGTGTGGGTTGTGAAGTGCATGAAAGGGTATGGGTTGTGGGTGTGAGTGTATACAGGTGTGTGCTTGTGTGTGTGAATGCGTGTATAGTGCAATGTGTGAGTATGTTGTGTGCTTGTGTGTGTGTGGCTGATGTGTGTTTGTGTTAGATGTGTGTGTGTGTGTGTGTGTGTGTGTGTGTGTGAAGCTGTCAGGGGCTGCTGTGTGTGTGTACCCGGCAAAGAAGAGAAGCTACTGCCGTGAGGCAGTAGCTGTAGACATGTGTATATGGGTCTGTGTGATTTTGTGTGGGTGTGTGCATATATGGATATGTTTTGCGTGTAACGGTGTGTGTTATGTGTGAGCAGGTGAGGGAAATGTGTGTGTTGTGTGCTTGAATTATGTGTGTTTTAAATGGTGTTTTGTGTGTGGAAGTAGGAGAACAAGGCAGTGGGTTCATGGGCTTGACTCGTGTGTATGTGTGAAAAAGGTGGCTTGTGAACTGTGTATTTTATGTGTGCAGTATGTGGGTTTTGTGTGTGTTATGTGCATGAATAAGGGAGAATAAGGGGGCTGCCGGGAGGGGTTTGTGTGAGGAAATTCTGGGTTTTGGACAGTGACTGGGAAGAAGAGGAAATGAGTCACAACGGCTAGTACACAGGAGTACCACGAGGTCGCATTAGGTTCAGCGCGTGAGCAGGTAGTGTACAATGATTGTTAAGACGTAAAACTTTACAGTATAATACGTTAGACTATAATAGAATTTTTGAAAAAATTTTATAATTTTTTGATATCATATGTATTTATTATATTTTTTGCAACTTCAAACTTATAAAATTCTTTTGAGCCTTTAAACTCAAGAAAATGTTTTGGAAACATTAGAGTAATGTTTTTATAGTGTAAGAAAGACTCAATATAAGTTTGATGAATTTTAGAGTTTATTTGCTATAGTTTCCGTATCGCATTGGTTTTAGCAAAATGAATAATTTAAAAATAATTTTAATGCCTTTTAATTTATAATTTAAATTTTTATAATTTTTATACATATTTTAAAGCTATTACAAAAATTATGGGACTTTATTTTCAGCTAGAAGTAATTATGGTTATTTATGGGTTTTATTTGCATTTAAAGGAATCATTTTAATTTGAAAATATTCAAAAATTCAGAAAATTTATATTTTGACTTTTATTAATTTTTTTAGCAATAAAAGTATTTTTATAATTTAATATGTGTTTAGAGTATTGTTACACATTAAAGAGTGCCTAGGGATCCCGGTCAGGTTATCCGTGGACGGGACCGCTTCGAGAAGCACGATTTTGGGGTTAGAAGTGAGCACGTGGTGGGTAGTCGATATTAGGTTTATATTATTGTAGCATAGATTGTGTTTTAACAAATGAATTGTCAATCTAGGTTTATTCAGAGATTATTGATCGATATTTGGTAGCATTGCTTAGCTTGGACCGAAATAAGGATTTTCTCTCTGAACCCTGCTTCATCACTCTGATTTTAAATATTTTATTTATAAAGTCTTTATGAATTCTGTTGAACTCTGATTTTATAATTTTCATTAAAGTGCAAGGAATTCTATCCGAACCCTACTTCATCGTTCTGATATCAAATGTTTTATTATGACAGCTTTATGAACTACATTGATTCGATTTTATGTTTGATAGAAAAGGTGTTTTGAAAACTATCCATGAAAACCTAATTTGAGCCTAATAGTGATCATTTGAAATTTGTTATTCTCATCTGTTTATTTAATTCAACCATTTTAAAATATTTTGAATTTTATTTAAATTCCTTGAATATTAACATGAGTTAGTAAACCTGGGAGTTATAAGGATGGCCTGTATTGTTGGAGTTATGATGATGGTCTATTGGTTGGGTTAAACTAATACCTAGATGGACTACTTAGTGTACATATGCATATGTGAATCATGTTCAATATTATGCATTCATGCTTTATTATACCTAAAGTGTTTTGAATGACTATTATTTAAGGGATTGAGTTGATATCCATCCCTATATTTGCATTGAAATGCAGTGGTTTTACTCTAAACCCATTTTAAAATTATCATTTGATTGTGTATAGAAAATCATTTGAATTCATTTGTTTCTCCGTTTTAAAAGTTTTTATTTAGCTTAAATGTAAAATCGTCTGAATCATTTTTAATTTTTTTTTTTGTCTTTGATCGACGTTACTGAGCTCTCAAAAACCCACTCTCCTTTGACTTCCTTTCCGCAGGTGATAACCGACATTTAGGTTGAGGTTGCCTATGTGGATTAGAGCCAAGCAAGAAAAAAGAGAATTTAAGTTTAACCTTGGTCATTAGAACCTATGTGTGGGTTAATATTGTTATTTGAGAATTTTTCATACTTAGATTTCATGTCTCTCGATGATAGTCTACTGAGAATATGATTATTGGTTTAGCTGCTCTGATAATAGTCGTTCATTTGTTTGAGTTTGAGGATGTTATTGTCTTAGTGTAGTAATCAAGCGAGAGTCTAACATTTTGAATTACCGGGATGTTACATTTAACATATAGTCAGAGAGCCCTAAGTTGTATAGAGATAGGAGTACAAATTTTTTTTAAAAAAATCAGAAATCTTATCGAAAAAACTAGACGATATTTGAATAAGCCGATTGGTTTTCCTGGTTGATTTGAATGTTTGCATGTCTATCTTTCTAATCAACCACCCGACTTTCTCAGGAAAAATAATTTTCTTCTGATGAACCAGCATGTTATCCCTGAAACATTGTTTTGGCCACTCACTAACTTGCCGGTTAGTCAGTTTCTATGAAAATTAATAGAGTTTGCATGCTTTTAGGTCAAATCCTGTACCTATCAACAACTCAACTCAATGTCCAATTTGTCAACCAATTATATCACATCCTCCTTCCTTTTTTTTTGCATGTGTATGAACATATAGACAGATTACACATTAATTGTTTACCCTGAATTGAATCCGTTGTTGAATTTCCCAGAAGCATCCTTGAGAAGTTATTTGTTTTAGTTCAAAAAATCCTCTCATTTCTTTCCTTTTAAATACCATGTTGTAGCTGCAATTGCAAGCTTGCAAACTTTGGCCATTAAACTCTTAACCCTGAATTTCTGAGTAGCATTTTGCAGGAGATCACGCCATGACTATAAGCCTATAGATTGTCCTTGGTTCTCAATCCTCCTTTATAAAAATCCATAGAATCATAGAGCACCTTGGGATGTTCCGAATAAACCATATCAGTTTTCACCAGCAGCAACTTCAAATACGGTTCTGATATCATCCTAAACATTTTTAATGAAAAACTTACCACTAGCATGCAAGTTCCACTTCACTTTGTCAGGTTGCTCAATGTTAGGCAAGTCCATTATGCTAAGAGTGAGGTTCAAATCTCTCAAAGCCAAAGATCTAAGGGTAAGAAGTCTCCGGTTGTGCCCGTCAATAATAGCAGACACCTTGATATCAAGTGCTGACCTATATCATAGGCAATCCTTTGACCATATTTGGTTATAATTGAATCCCCACTTACAACCACATATCCATCCAAAGCGAGTAGTATGCCTATTCACTACATGGATAATTATTTTCTCACAGCACAATACTCTATATTTTATCTGGCTACACTTGTTAACTTCAATGAGCTTGTAAAGTTTAGCAAATATCTTTACATTAAGTTAATAATTAGAGGATGGAAGTCAAAACCACACAATTGTTATATATCAAAGTTTAATGGGTTATATATCAACTATAATGAGATTGTAAAACTTATTAAATATCCTTAAGCTAATAATTAGTGGGTGGATGTTAATACACACAATTCTTGTTGAATGAACAAAACAATCACCTGTCATAGTTATAATTGACTCTATTATAGTCAAATCTAAGTTCTTTAACATATAATTAATCTAAGATTTACTCTTACTGTTCATGTGAATTTAGATAACTAACAAAAAAAAATTCTTTAAATTGGGAAAGAAAGAGATTTTCTCAAACATACTAAGGGTTGGTTTGACAAAACTTTTTTTTTGGTTTTCAATTTTTAAAGAGCAGCTTAATTTTATTTTTTTTACAAAAATAAGTGGGTGTTTGATTACCTTTTTTTTTTAGTTTTTTTTTTGTGTTTGGTAAACCTTTTTATTTTGACTTTTTTTTGAGTGATTTGCGGTTGCGGTGGCGGTGGTGGGGCGTAGCGGTGGTCGACGATGGTGGTGGCCGGCGGTGGCTGGTGGCTGCCAACGGTGGTCGCCGGCAGTGGCTGCAGGCGGTGGTGCCGGCAGCCGGAGGTGGCTGCCGGTAGTCGCCGGCGGTGGTCGCCGGCGGCCGGAGGTGGCTGCCGGCGGTGGGAGGGTGGTGGTGGTGGTCTCAAAAAAAAAACCAAAAGTGAAAAAAAAAAAACCAGTTTCTAGAGTTTTTTTTTTTACTCTTCAGTTTAAAAACTGGTTTTTTAAACTGGAGAAGGAAAAAAAAATGGTTACCAAACGCACTTTTTTTTCCAATTTTCAAAACTGAAAAAAAAAAAAGAGAGTGTCAAACGTGGCCTAAGATTAGGTTATATAAATTACTTGTATCATTATTTTTTTTAGTCTTGATTTATTTCCTAAATCATTTTATATGGAATATAGCCACTTTGTTGATCAAAAGGTCTTGTTTAAAAGAGTAAAATGCACCAATGGCCACCAAACTATAACCCATTTTCCTTAATGACCACTGAACTTCAATTTGTTTCATAATGGTCACTGGACACACAAATTTATCCAATCAGACCATTTTGTTAGGCGAGGTTAGTCTTTCTTCGATAATGTGATGGGTATATGGGGCAACTAAACAAGAGAAAAGCTGTCTCTCCACACCCAATCTCTCTTTTCTCTTTTTCTTTGCTTTTCCAACTTTCTTCATTTCATCACTGGCAGTGTGCCACGACCTAACCACCCACACCTAGTGACCTAGTCATTTAATCAATCTCCTATGATGGTGGTGATCATTTTGGATTTAGAATAGAGGTTTATTGATGATGTGGAAGGAAGATAAGGAGGAATAGTCGCAGGGGGAAGGGCTAGACAGCGCTGGGCGAGGGTGATGGTGGCAGTCTTTGGGCAAGAGAGAGGAGGAAGACGTAGGGAAGAGGGAAGGGGATGGTTGTGTGGAAGCAAATCTGCCACCATTAGATCTACCACATTTCGAGGTGTTAGCGATGACTAAGTTTTGGTAGAAGCAAGTGCGGGGCTTGGGTGGTTATGAGGGTTGAATGTGGTAGTGTAGTGTGGTGTGGTGATAGAATGGCATGTGGTGATGTAGTGCGATAGGTGATGGTGTAGTGGGTAGTGGTGGCGGCTAGTCATTGACATGGATGGTGGTGTAGTGTGGTCGTGATTGATGATGGTGAATGCTAAATGGTGGTGTAGTGTAGTGATTGAAACGGACCAAATCAATCCTCCCAACCAATTTAATCGAAATCAAAATTGATCTCACCTTTGCATTAGTGGGTTTGCGTGTATTTCATTATCTTTTATAGGGGCCGGGGAAGGAGGAGAGGGTGATATTGGTAAAAATTGAAGGTGGAAAGGAGGTAATGGTGGTTGTGGTGGGCTTGTACAGGGGTGAATGGGATGTGGTAGTGGCGGCTTGTGGAGGGTAGAGATAATGTCAACCAATTATATCACATCCTCCTTCCTCTTTTTTTGCATGTGTATGAACATATAGATAGATTACACATTAACGTAGGAATTAACTTGCCATTTCTAACTAAACATAGAAAAATAAGAATTGTTTGGGTACATCAAGAATTTGAAATAAAAGTCCCTAAGGGACTCCAGTCCTGCTTTAAGATTCAAGCTAGACAACAATTTTGTTCGCATCTTTCTTCAGGTCCTCTTGAGTCGGGCTCCTTGTCACCGCCAGAATCCGATGCTTTCTCAGCCTCCTCACTTGCGTCTTCAGTCTCTTCCTCAGCCTCGTCGGTCTTGGTTTCCTCCTCACCCTCTTCTTCGTGTGTTGTTATGTAATCCCCCAAACCTAGGGTTAGTTTTATGGTAATTTCTAGCAGGTCACTTACTACTTTAGCAACAAAGTAAGTGATAATATGTAGAATCTAGAGCAACCATTGTTGCGAGAGTTATTGTTGCAACCGTTAGTGACAATTATTGAGAACAATATTAGTTGCGACCTTGAAAGACAAATTATAATAACCATAGGACGTGAATAACGAGACTGGGCGCATTAGAAAACTAATGAAAGTTAGTGGGTAACTTGGGAAGTTATAATTAAATTAGACTTTATTATGTGAATATCTTATCTCTTATTTTGGTTATCTTAAATTGGCAGAGAAAGCGTTGAGGAGAATGTAATACCCCAAATATTTGTTTTGTCGGCAATTCGTATTTTGACTTCGATCTAATTAGCTTTGGGGTCTTTTTGTAGCTTTAAAGAGTTTTGGATGAACTTTGAAAGAGTACCAAAAGTCGTAGGGGCCTTTTGACAAATTACCACTTTAGAGTTTTGATTTAAATGGGTGTAGAAAACCCAACCGTCCCATACCTTCTTCTTCCGATCACGCGACATATCTATGCAGAAAAAGAAAGAGAGCGGGGCCGCCGTGGGGCAGCGTGGCAGTGGCCACCTTGACCTAGTAGCTATGGATGAGTAGGAAGAAGAGAGAGAAGCAAATTAGGGTTAGGCTTTCTTAGGGAAGAGGAAGATGAATAGTGTCGCTAAAGGTGAAAATTTAATGAGTAGTCCATGTTGAGATTTTTAAGAGCTGTTTAGAGCCTGATTTAGGCAAAATGCAAAATTGAAACCCCAATCATTCATATGAAGCCTACGGTCTAGAATTTTTTGGGGATTTTATAGGCATGTAAGGGTTTTTCTTTTAAAAAGGGATTTTAAATTATTTGATGTACACTACAAAAAAAGGGGATTAGGCGACACTAAAAAGTGTTGCCAATTATTGTGAAAATGTCACAAAGTGGTTTTGCCGACACTTTATTAACACTTTTCACAAGCTGCGCAAATTCGTCTGTCGGGAATTTTCTGACACTTCTTAGACACGTCGGCGTTAAACTTACGGCACTTTTGTACGACACTTTCAAGTACCTCTTATGGAGTCAATAGTCAACTTGGATATGCGACACTTAGGAAAAAATGTGGCTAAGTTAGCGACACTTCCATTAAGTGCCAATTTTTATTTGGCGGCATAATCTTTAATGTTAAATTAGCAATACTTCCATTAAGTGCCAGTTTTTGTTGGTGGCATTATCTTTGAAATGTCGTTCCTATTTACGGCACTTTTAAGTGCAATTATCACCATTTTTTGCCTGGAATATTCTGAAATTATTTATAAAAAAAACATTGGCCTAACATTGGTAATGACAACATTTCTCCCAAAAAGACGTTAAAGTGAAGTATTTGTGTAATCCCTGCTCTAATCCAACACGAATAATGCACAACTAAGTCGATATTACAAGCCTATAAACTCAACATTAGAAACAAGCTAATGTTATTAAACCATATCATATACAACATTCAAATCATAATTACATACCCATCCAAAAGTTCTCAATTTAAAAAGCGTACAAACCTAAAGATATATACATCATATCCAAAATGTCATCATAGTGCATTGTCGGTTTTTTCAAGTCCAACCAGAGCATTGATGTATGTCTTCACAACATATAAACCGGGAAATAATAAAGCCAACAACTAAGATTATAAATTTAACTAGTATAGCATAAGTTGAATTGAACCGAAAAACTAGTGGACAAACATAATACATTAAGAAAGATAAAGACTCATCCACATACCCCCTTTTTCTTTCTTGCAACTTATTTTACAAATTTTACAAAGTGACGAAATTCCTCTTGCTTTTTTATGTTGAGAAACCAGATAATTAGATCATATCTAATCATTAGTTACACAAAAGAAAAGACACGGTCATGTGAAAAATGGCCGTACACTCAAGCAAACAACATACGTTATTACGTTAATAGTTTAACTCCATTGTTGTGACAAACACGAAAAAAAAAGTACAGACTTAGGGCCAGGATTTCTAATCTCATTTTTCCATGGAGTGCTAAGACAAAAGGTCACTAGCTCAGGTGCTACGTGATGAAATAGATTAGTCAAACAAAAGTCACCACTTCGATACTACTAGTAGAATTTGTGCATTAATCAAACAAAAATTTTTGTTTTCAAGCCTTCGTGAACTCAATCAAAAGAGCAAACAAGCTTCATGTTCTCCTCCTCGGAGAATGCTAAAACAACGAATATTGAGCCAAGAGCTTATTCTATCAAAGGGCATATCAATACACTAACTCCTAGCAAGATTAGATCGAAAATAGGCAATTAGAAGAGTGGCTTAAAAGTTCCTTATCCTTCAAGCTTCTTTATCCATTTGTTGATGAATCGCATCTCCCCCTTCTTTTCATCTCTCCAAAATGAAGTCTTCAAAGTTGGTTGGGGGTCACTTTGCTCGCCTTTGGGTTAGTTAAGAGTTCTTGCTTCCTCCTTTGCTACTTTGCTACCTTGTTAATGCTAAGAAGTGAAGTTCTATGGTTACTGTCCTAGGTGGGATTAAAGACTCAATTCCGTCTATTGCCTAGTGTCTGAGCTAAGAGAATGTAGTTTATTATGGCTAGAACAAGAGCTAGGAGGCAGGGCGATGTATTTGCTTCGAGAGTAAAATTCCCTTTTGTTAGAGTCAACAGAGGATAAATACCCTGGAGCCGATTGTCTAGTTAATCTATCTGAAAGAGATATAGAAAAAGAATGATGGAATTAGGATTTGGTAAGGGATAACATGGAATTCCGTACTAGGGGACCTGTTCCTCCCAGGCATCACCACCTTTAGAGATAAGACTACCGGTACTTTGCTATCTATTATCCCTAAGACTGAAGAGGTAGACATACTACTCATCAACTACCATACTCATGATACTTATAGCCTCTCGTTTTTGTTAGGAAAGATCAACTCGTGGCATTCAATTGGAAAGAATAAGCACTTACTATGGTTAGAACAAGAGCCAGGAGGGAGGGCGATGTATTTGCTTAAATAGTAGAATTTCCTTTTGTCAGAGTCAACAGAGGATAGATACCTTGGATTCGATGGTCAAGTTATTCTATCTGAAAGAGATAGAGAAAAGAATATGCATGGATCTTTGAACTGGTCATGAAAAAAATATGAGTATTACGGTGACAAAGATATATCTAGCATCGAAGGCTTAGGCTATTACAAGTATCTCAACTAAATCTAATCATTCCTTTGTATAATGCTTCTCTTATGACTTCCTTGTACTGTCTTCCCTAAGTTATTTAAATTTATGCCATGGCTATTACAAGAACACACTCAGATTGTTAGAAAGAAAGACATAAAGTGGACCCACGGTCAAAGAGCCATCACCTAAATGTTCGAGTCATGTTTACTGCACTGGTTGTATCTAATGGCAAATAATACTCACAAATGCGGTATTTGACAGAGGCTCCATCAACCCTACTAACTTAGGGAGGACCTGAACAAGAAATGTTAGAAGAAATCATATACATAGAAATGATTTAATTTAAGATACACTAAATATAATCATGCATTCACTTGTTCGTCAACATCAAATCATCAAAGGAATTGAATGTCAATGAGAAGCTAATATTGTTTGGTGAAGCCAATAAAAAGGACTGCTCATAAGGAGCTAAGGCCTTGCTTGGAGCTATATCAGCATATATTTGCTAAATCAAAAATTCTATATTAGTGCTGAGCATAATTTTGTCAAAAGAAGCAAGCTTTAGCAACACTAGCCAGGCCAAGTTCAACAACATGTAAGGGAATGAACTAATTTGATTGGAGAAAATCCAGGTGGGCATTCCAAGGATAGTTTGGGTTCTCATGAAGCAAGAAAAGAATTTTAATGCACAAGGTACACGACTTTATAACTAAAGTCTGAAGCTGCTATGGCAAAACTATTTCCCTTCTTGATTCAAAACCAAAAAAAATCCTGAAAACATATATCTTTAAGTGTTGCAAAGGAGGCATAATGAACAAAAGAATCACATCCTTGCGTGAGCCATAACTTTCATGCCTCATACATTTCTAGTCTTAGTGAGCCATAATGAACAAAAAAATCATATCCTTAAATCACATAAAACATATCGGTTACCCATTTAATTAACCAGTTTTTATGAATTTGCTTTTACTCTTTTGATCAACATGGTAGGAGAAGTAGTTTATAGAATAGACTAGCATATAGAGTGCTCTTCGAAGTGTATGATTATCTGTTAACGTTTACAAATCGGTACAAGCAATATCTAGTTAAAATAGTTGTAAGATACATATCGTAGTA
This sequence comes from Escallonia herrerae, assembly GCA_033070095.1. Taxonomy (NCBI): domain Eukaryota; kingdom Viridiplantae; phylum Streptophyta; class Magnoliopsida; order Escalloniales; family Escalloniaceae; genus Escallonia; species Escallonia herrerae. Next base: position 80,061 of record JAVXUP010001096.1, read on the forward strand.
CAATATCACAAGAAATCAAATCCTATACGGTTAACGTTCAGCAAACTAGACACACACGCACAAAGTACATACATCATAAATTAGCGACATTGAAAATAAAACATAAGAGCATTGAATGTGAATAAACTTCTAGCCACAAACACCCAAGGAAAAAGAGAACAAAAAAAACTTACGATTAGATGGTCTCGTCCCTAACCTTTCCTAGAGTGCGCTTTGTATTTAACTGAAGATCTACAATCAGATTTCTTATAGGTTATTTGCAGACCAGAATAATTAACTTTGCGAAGTATAGACAATGATCCATTCAAAATCCATGAATTCTACAACATTTATGAAAATGAGATAGGGTGCATGCAACCTAAATTACGTAAAAGACCCCTTTAGCAACTCATCAACATCTTTGATGATAATTTATCACACCCAAATAGCTGTGCTACTTGAATTGGATAATGGTTTTCTTGTTATCCTATTTCATCTTTGGCAGATTTGATTCGCAACAAAAATGAAAATATGGTATACAAACCTTTCAGTTGCCACTGTCGTAGTCTTGATTAAATACTAAAGGCTGGCAAGCCGCGATGGCAGTGCAACACAATTGACATAAAAAATTAGACCAAAAAGCTAGTGATTATGAATATTCTATAACATAATGCCATGTTAAGATTGAAATTCTAGATTTATAGTTCAATTACGTAGAAATGAAACATGTAATTGCAAAAATATGCTAATTGTAAGAAGGTTCTCTGACTTCTCAATGCATTCCATCACAAAAAAAAAATGTAAGTACCACTTCCAATGTTGCAAGTTGCAACCCTTTCTCCCAAACAGTAACCCAGAAACATGGTCGACCTATTATTCCCAATGAAAAAGCATAAACAATGCTTATATTGGGGATGAAAATTGCTAACACGAAATACTCTTTCTCGATGGTTTGTCAACTGCCCAATGTATAATTATACACATACTCAATTAAATTGCACAAAAAGAGGCCATCATAGTTGAATTGGCTTAAATCTTTCAAATTAGTGACCTCCAGGTATAAAAGAGAGAGAGGTAAAGGAATTAACCAAAGATATCCCAAATAATCGTGCTTAAATTTAGGAAAGGTCACTCTTTAGAAACTATCCACAAATAAAAAGTGCCAATCCTTCCGGTCCTTACATGTTAATTTTCTAATTCAAAAAAATTAGATAGGAATAAATAGTGTTTGCGAGATGAAGAGAGAGAGAGATACGTACTTGTAACTGAATGTTTCAGAGAAGGGAGACATATAGGGAAGTTGATTATTTGGTCTTCCATGTTCGATTTCTTGTGCGTGAGAAGATAGACAGAGAGGGAGGCTGTTTTGGGGTCCTTATCTTTTGAGTTTTGAGAAGGAGAGACTAACTCGGGGAAGAATGTGAAATGATGGGTGCAAGGCTGAAATCATATTTCCCTCCAAACTTTTTTTAGTTCCGAAATTTTATGTACATCCGTGCAATAGAAATGAGGTCATTTAGTATAAAGTTAACGGCACTTTATTTTAAATGTCGCGTTATTAAGTGACATGTTTTTAAGTGTCGCTACTGAGAAAAGTAACGCTAAATATGTAATATCCCAAATTTTTCCTAGGACTTTTTAGTTCGGGAAGAGTTGTAAAACACCTGAAAGGTTGTTTTGAAGCTGATTCGGGGCGTTGCAGTGATAGTGAACCACCGGGGGCATTTCGATAATTTGCTGCCCAGAGGGGGTATTTTGGTAATTTTCCTATAGAATGCTTTGAAGGACTGTTGGTCTGGGAAGGGGTGTAAGACATCTGAAAAGCTATTTTTAAGGAATTTTGAGATGTTTGTTGGGGCAATGGCTGTCGGGGGTATTTTGGTAATTTCACATAAGCTGGGGGTGTTTTGGTAATTTTTTCCCTTTAAATTTTTTTGAAGGACTATTTGTTCTATAAATGTTGTAGTACATCTAAAAGGTAGTTTTAAAGCGGTTTTGGGGTGTTGGTGGTGTAGCGGCCATTAGGGGGTATTTTGATAATTTGTCATGTTGACGCCAAATTTTAGGGAACGCACGTAATCCAACATTCGGGGTGGTGAGAAATGAGAAATGGTGTTAGTACATTGAAATAATGAGATAGTGGCTATTACTAATGCATTGGTAAGCTAGGTTAAGGATCCAATTATTGGATCGGATTAACAAACTGTCGTAAGACGCTATAAATGATTAAATGGGAAGGGGTAGAATTGGTAGTGCGTATATGTTGAATGATGACTAACGAGCAGAGTATGATTTGACTAGGTGATGCAGCTCGTTGGGATCAGAGATTGCGAGTTTCTTTGGCTATAAGCCAATCAGGTAAGGACAACGTGGTTCTGATATGCTAATTCATTGTTCGATTAGCATGCCATGTTGATGACGTGTTGTTGAATTTTTGTTGTAATGATTGGACACCGGTAGTCATCGTGACTGGTATATGCATATTTGAATTGTGTTGTTAAGGACTTAGGGTAAAATATATTCCCTTGGTCCGCCTGTTGATGGAATTTAGCGAGGATAATGGGTGTCCTAGTATGCTATGATTCGATTCAATTAGCACACCCAAAGTTGATGATGATGTTGCGTAGGGGTTATCGTGTGGTTGTTGTGAGATGTCGGCAGTCATTGATAGCCGATATCTCTTCTCTTTGAGAACACCATTGAGGACTTGTGGCAAACTTTTCCCGAGTCCGCCCTATCGTTGATGATGTTGTTTTTGAGTTTGTTGCGTGTTATTGTGAAATGTCGGCACTTATTAGTAGTTGACATTTCTCTTACGTAAGAAGTTGTTGAGGGCTTGCGGTAATCTTCTCCCAAGTCCGCTTTGTTGATGATGTGACGTTGAACTCTTGTTGTTAGGTCCGAACACCGGTTGATCTTTTGATTCGGTATTCCTTGTTGAGTTGTGTTGTTGAGGACATAAGGTGGAATAAATTTTCCATTAGTCCGCCCCGTTGATGAAGTCTTGTTGCCTGGCTGTAACGTGGTTAGGGAAAGCACTCTAAATGAGTTCCCTGCTTGTTGACAATGTCTCTTCTATTTACTTGAGACTGAGATGAACATCCCATAAAATGGGACATCAATATGAGGAGGATGGCCTGTGAAATATGATCACTGGCAAAGAGGATGTAGGGCGTGTGAGTCTAGTCTGTCATGTCTGATCGAGTCTAGTCTGTCGTGTCTAAGTTACATTGCATTTGATTTTCTTTTAATGTTAATCATTTGAATGACTTGTATTTTGTTGATGTTTATCTTTTCAATTTCCTATTTTAGTTTTCACTTGCATAGTCAGTCAGTATTGTTCATGAGGAGGTGGTAATAACGTTGTTCTATTGGACCTTGAAGCCACTCAGTCTGACGAAAGAAAACATCATTTGACAATCATGCTGATGTTGAAAATTATTGGAACTCTTGATTCATTGTTATCGTTGAGATGATTATTATTCCTCCAAGTCTCTTGAATCATTTGTACCCGATACTGCGATTTGCGCTCATTCCTTATGTTGTATTGTGCATGCTATAAGGTTGATCAAAGAGAACCCTCTAGAAAGGGAAAGGAAAAGGAAACAAGCTAGAAAAGTTAAGCAAAGTGATCAGTGGTGTGAGGTAAGATAAGCAAGAAATGGAGAGATAAAGATTGAGTTACGAGATAGGTTGATAAGAGTTACACAACTACCGTCGTATATCAGGTTGTAACCATCTGTGCTGTTTAAAGACCTGAACGTCTTCCGCTGTAATATGACGTATGTTTGTAAGAAATGTTTTTTAAAAGGACGCATTTTGGAGCGTCTATTAATAATGTATGAGTATAAGGATGTAGTTGCTCTGTATTTAGCACAGGATTTTGAAAGTGATTATGGTTGATAACTCAGCCCGATGATGTCACCAGGGTTGAGGGTGTCACAAGTTGGTATCAGAGCTTAGGCAAATGATTATGTAGACTTTTGAAGTATCTAGTGGAAGGCCTAAGTTGTCGATGAGAGAAGTAAAAGAAGAATCTTGATGATTTGGCAGAACTAGGAGGATGGTTAAGATATGTAGATTGAGGTTGGCTAAGGCATATATATTATGACCTCAGCATTACGGCTGTTGATGCTAGGAATAGAAGAAAGAGTTGGTTGACCTAGTTTTAGAAGAGTGATTTGATGATGATAAGATTGCGATCTCAGAACTAAAAAAAGAGAGGATCCTAATTAGGACATATATGAGATGGAATTAGAGTGAAAGAACCGGATAAAGTTCTAGTAGGAATTGAAATAAGAGGACACGTTAAAGAGATGGATAAGGTTGTGCACTTTTATTGTGTTAACCTGGAATGAAGAAATGAGGAGCTGAGAGTGAGAATGAGTAAAGTTTTGATGGACTTTTGGAAGAGAATTACTTCCAAGTAATGAGGAAAAAGGGACTGATCGACAAGTCAGTTCGAGTCCCAAATTAGCGATGTTACTAAACGATAGAGAGATTGAAAGTTGAATGAGAGGACATGAAGTAAGTATCGAATTAGATATTAAAGGAGATGGTGGACGTCAGTGTGCAGGTCACTCGGAAAAATATGACATGTTGTTCGTGATTGCCCTCCTAATAGAGCAATACCTGAAGACAAACAACAATTGATTCTAAGAGAGAGTCATTGAAGCCTGAAATTGTTAAAGGAGCGTTATGGCTTCGTTAAGGTTGATAGGGTGTACGAATAGGGGTGGAGTCCGCTTTTGAAATCGGACCTAAAGTTGTGATTGAGAAGGGGAAGGGTGATGGGGAACTAGTATTATTTACATACTATTGTTGAAAAAGGTTGTTTAGTGATGAAAACCATTAGTTGTTTGAGCGTGAAGGTTAATATTATGGTATGCAATTTCAATTATCGTGATACTCCTTCCTCGGAAAGAGAGAGAGGGTTCCCCATCGAGAGAGGCCCACAATAGAAGTGATTATGGTGAATGTTAAGGATGTAGGTGGAAGGAATAAGCAGAGAGTTGTATTAGGTCAAGAAGACTTTACGAAAGAGCTAGTGAGACTTCTACAAAAAGATTGTGGGGTTCCAACGATACAACTGGTGGCTGCTATTATGACAGCCCAGTAAAAGGAAGTAAAGAATGTAGATCTTAGAACTTTAAGGATGCCCGCCAGGGTAAAATCCCACGGAAGGGATTAGCAGTCAAGCATGATTGAGTGTTAAGAATGTAATTTTGAAAACTTTGGGGGACTATTTTGCAATTTAAAAAAATGGTACTTATGTGTCAAGATTTAAGAAATCAGGTCATATATAGTTGCCACCTCCTACTTGTTATAATTGTGACTCATCTGATTTGATTATAAAATGTGGGTGTGTGACTACATGTAGGGCTGTAAATGAACAGAGTTGTTCACGAACAGCTCGTTGTTCATTCCCTTTGGAACTCGTTCATTTTCGTTCATATAATAAGTGAACCGAACACGAACATAATTTTAGAGTTCGTTTATTAAATGAGTCAAGTTTGAACATGATAGTGTTTGTTTATTAATGTTCGTGAACGAGAGGGCTCGTTTACTTAACGAGCCGAACACGAGCCGAGCCTTATAAACGAACATTGGTTCATTTGCCCATTAAATATATAATATATAACCTAAAATATCTAAATCTCATCAGACTTCTTATCCTCTCTATTTATCTCTCTCTTTAATTTCTTTTCCTTATCTCAGACGCTCTTTCATCAGACTGGCACACCACTGGCCACACCGCCGCCCACACCACCAACCACACTTCTCCCACACCACCGGCCACACCACCGGCCACATTGCCGCCCACACCACTGGCCACACCGCCTCCAGACCACCTTATCTCTCGTTACAAAGCCAAGTCCTCTCTTTTTGGTAACACAATCGATCGTAATATGCCTTCTCAAGACAGGCCACAAGCCCACAAACCAAATCAGGTATGATGATATTGGGGGTATGCGAAAGCAGATGGCTCAGATTCGCAAGCTGTTGAGCCTCATCGATGACCGTCGTGCGCTGTATAGCTTCATCAATGGTACGATTTTGCTAATTTTTGGAGTTTCTTCCATCTTCTGAGGTATGTCTATCCTTTGCAATGAAGTAATTGCTTGAGGGATTGAGGGATCTAAGAAAATTAGGGATTGAGAGATTGACAGATTTAAGAATATTAGGGATTTTATCTGATTTTGTGCAAGAACCCGAGTCAAGCTCGAAGCTTGAGTTTGGCTCGTTTAATTAAACGAGTTTAGCGAGTCGAGCCCGAGTTTGAAGGACACGAACTCGAGCCGAGTTTGATCATTTTTTTTTGGCCCCTTAACGAACTCGAGCCGAGTTTGAACATACTGAGCTCGAACACGCCTATGTTTGGCTCAAACTCGGTTCATATACAGTCCTAACTACATGTGACTGTGTTCTTGCGCGCGCTCGTGTGTGTGTGTGTGTGTATAGGAGCTGATCCATTGCTTGTGCAGATAAAATGGGATAAGTTGCCCACGCGATCTGGCTATCCAAGCGCGAGATGTGGACGGTCTAGATTTATTTTAGAGCTTTTGTCGTCGTCATCCGCTACATAATGTAGCGGGCGATACTTTTACCGTCCGCTACATTATGTAGTGGATGGTATGATTGACAATCATACGATTCGCTATATATATATATATATATATATATACACGTGTGTGTGTGTGTGTTTGGGTGTAAGGTGCTTAAAGTAGTAAAATATCGGTGAATTGTGAGTGGTTGAGTGTACATGTAGTGTGTGGGGGTGTTTTAATGTGAGTGTGTGTGTTGTATGCTGAATGTGTGGGAGAAGCACACTACTGCTATGACACAATGTTGTGGTGAGGGGTGTGTGTTTAGCTGGTGTAAAGTGTGTGTAATTATGGTAAGAGGTGTATAAGTGTGTGCAATAGGGGAATTAGGTGAGGTTTGTGTGTTTAATGTGTATTGCATGTGTTAGTGTGTGATAGAGTGTGTGTTTGCTAGGTCTGAAAAGTGTGTGTGTGTGGACAATGTTCCGGTGGGTGCGTGATTATGTGTGTATAAGGATGCTAACATGCGTGTTTAGGTGTAATTCGGGTTATGTAAGTGATTTTAATTTAGGTTTGTGGCTACTAGGGTGTGTATGTGAGTTGTGTGTATGTGTGCTTGGCAAGTTGAAGAAGAAGGTGGGTGTAGTTTAGGTGTAATAGTGTGTGTGTGTGTGTGTGTGTAATTTGAATAGTTTTCATTTTTGTCGAGGGAGGGGGTAGGTTAGGCAGTTTTGTGCAATTTTTATAAAAAAAATTAGGATCAAAATTTGACAAAGTCCGAAACAGATAACCTCCATTATTTTTACGTGAAGTACACTATAGAAGTTTTCAGGATTTTTCGGTGCCCGAGAAGGATGCTAAATTAGGATATCGATCAGAAAGAATTCCTGATCTATTTAGCATAACAAACCAATTATTTTAATCTAAAAATTTTAGGAAAACCTTATATTACTGAAGTGTTTCATTATCGTGCCATTCCGAGGCCGATAGGTACTTTTAGCATAACCAGCTTCTGAACGCTAGATTCGGATATCGGTTCAAAAAATTTTGGACAAAAAATTTTTCTAAAATACTTTTTTAGCCCAAACACGACTTCAGGATGCTTAAAATAGTGTTTGAAGATGTTTTTTGAGATTTTTCCGGTGTCAGGAACCCCAGGGGGTATTTTAAAATGTTTTGGTAATTTTACCTATAAAAGGTATTTTTGAGTAAACTCACATACGGGTGTGTTTTTGGTTCTTTTAGTTACGGAAAGGCTGTTTTGGTGATTCAAGTATGAGGTGTGTTTTTTGTTATTTTACACATAAGGGCATTTCGGTATTTTACAAACTCGATGAGGAGGGGCCGTTCTGGGAGTATGCGTGAGTCAGTATTGAATTCATAATTTTGTAGTATATATTGTATGCTAATAATTGGATTGTTCCGTTTCGGTGAAAGTAACAGACTTTCCGGTTAGACTAACTTAGTTTTGGATTCAGGTAAGGGTTTTTATCTGAACCTCGGTATCTTTTCGATTTGTCTATGAGTATTGTCAAAATGTGAGATATTATTGATGTTAGCATGTTATTGCCAAGGAAACTCCAATACTAAACTTGATATCAGTTATTTGGAAATCTTAACGATGCTCGCCTGTTATTGCATGCAAAGTAAATTTGATAATCGTTTGCATTCCTTCTTCTAAATTTGATAACTGTTCATAATCGTTGTTGCTATTCGTTTGTGATAATTCTTGTGTTGAGCAAGTTCGATAATTGTTTGTATTCGATAACTGTTTGTATTCATTCCTGCTATTTGTTGTGATTATTCTGAAAGCTGAATTATATTAGCATGTATAATTGTCACTGAAACCGAATTGCTTTTGGTTATTTGAGTTCATATAAATTCTCATTGTTAATGTTGTCTTTGTAGTTTTTTGTGTTGACCTGGGGGTCTGTTCAGTGGGGAGGCATTATAACGCTGGTTTGTTACTACTTCCTACAGGGAACGCAGGCTAGTTCCTTGATCAATGGAAAGAGCTAGTTATCATCGTACATCGTGCATGTTCATATGTGCATTGCATGAATGGCATTGCTTTGCCCAAGATCAACATCTTTGAATTCTTTACTTTGTATCTTGCAATGATTGTTTTGAGAATGATGTTCAAATGAATGTCTTGTTATCTGATTGAAGGGGATTGAGTTAAAACTCTTTCCCATATTGTGATCAAACTATTTGTGACTGTCTAAAACCCTTCCCCTATTTCCTTTGAAGTATCTGTGTTCGTTTTAAAACCCATCATCATTACATTTTAAAATGATGGCTTTGAAATGATCTTCAAACGATCATTTTGGTATTTGGTTATGATTATTAATATTCATTTTGGAAACTGGGATGATTGCTAATGTTGCATTGGTGGCTGTCTATGAATCTCTCTAACCGTTTTTAGTATATGCCTATGACTGATTATGATAATTTTGGAATTTATCAAATTGTTCATGATTGTTGAAATGTTTTAAGAAGTTTTCCTCAGATGAACTCTTGAGTTGTTTTGTAATTCTATCGGTTGTTCCTTGAACGACCTTACTGAGCTCTCAAAAGCTCACCCTTCGTTCGATTCCCTTCTACAGGTAATAATCAGCTGTAATGGGAATGGGTTTAGAGTCTGGGTGAGATTTCGATGAACGCATCACTATTGTGTAGTGAGACCCTTGTATGGGTCGGTACTGTCAACTCGTTCTGTAAGAACTCGAGTTGTAAAGAACATAAGTTTTAATAGTTTAATATTAAAGTTTTGTAATCTTGTATTTTAAAGAGTTTGAGTTAATGTCTAGTTAGATGTTTTGAAGTGTGTAAGTAAACAGGATTTAACAGTTTTGATGTGATGTGGTTGGTTAACGTTCCAGGAATCAGGGGTGATGGAACTCCAGATGCCCGGGATGTTGCAAAAGATATGCTCTTAGTTGCCAAACTAACTAAGATTATATAGCAAATGTAGCATAATAGCTCAAATAGAGATAATGTAAGGTTGTAGTCTCTTGAAGTTCTGATACTATTAGAACTTTTGCGATTCTTGATTTAGTGTATACCTACATAGTCAGTCAGTCTTGTCCATGAGGAGGTGACAATAATGCCGTTTCTATTAGGCCTTGAAGCTGCAATCTAAAGAAAGAAAAAGATCGATTAACAAATTACGTTGATCCTGAAATTCGTTGTAAACTCGCGATTCACTATTATTGTTGTGATGATCATTATTCCTTTGAGACTCTCGAATCACTTGTACATGATACTCCTTGTGATTTCTTTACTGGGCGATCTGCGTTCATTCTTTATGTTGTGTTGTGCAGGTGATAAGATTGACCAAAGAGAACCTTTTAAGAAAAGAAAGGAAACAAAAGCTTGAAAAGCTAAGCAAGGTGAGTCAAGCTAAGAAAGGTAAAACAAAGATTGAGCTGTGGGGTACGTCGAAGGGAGCTATAGGACTACATTCATGTATTATGCTATAAATGTATATGTTGTTTAAGGACTTGAAAGTCTTTCGTTGTAGTATGATGCATGTTTGTAAGAGAGTTTTTTTTTTGTAATGACACATTTTCAAAGCATCTATTAATGATGTGCTAAGGTGTAGTTACGTTGTGATAATTGCATAGCATGTGACAGTATTGTGATATAAACGTTGATATTGTAGCTGCGGCTGAGCTGTTTAGCACAGGGTTATGATGAGATTATTATAGATGACTCAGCTCCAGTGGTGTCACTAGGGTTGAGGGTGTCGCAAGTTGGTATCAAAGCTTAGGCAACTAATTCTAAGAGTAGAAGAAAATTTTCAATAATTTGGCTACACTATGGTGATAGTTGAGATATGCGGGCCGGGGTTGGCTAAGGCATATTTATCTATGACCTCAGCGTTCCTGCTATTGTTGTAGGAAATGGAAGCAAAACAGGCTAACTTAGATTTGGAAAGGTGGTTTGATGATTTACAAGTCTGTGGTGTCGAATCCCAGAAAAGATCCTTATGAGGATATAGAAGAGATGGAATTAGAGTTGAAAGAATCGGATGAAGGTCCGGTAAGAAGTGAATTAGAATGACCTGTTAGAGAAAGGGATGAGGTTGTACACTTTTATTGTGTAAACCTTGAATGGATAAGTGAGGAGTGGAGGGTGAGAATGAGTAGAGTTTTGATGAACTTTTGGAAGAGAAGGTACTTCCAAGTGACGAGGAAAAAGGGACGAATCGAAAGTCAGTTCGAGTCCCTAACTAGTGGTAGTAACTAAATAATATTGGGGCTGAAAGTTGAATGTGAGGACAAGAAGTAAGATCGAATTAGATATTAATGGAGATAGTGGACGCCAATATGCGGGTTGTCTGAAAATATGATATATTGTTCATGATTGCCCTCCTGATAGGGCTATACCTGAAGATAGGCAACAATTGACTCTAAATTAGAGTCATTGAAGCCTAGAATTGTTCAAAAAGCATTATGGCCTCTCCTAGATTGACGTGTGAGTGGGGGTGGAGTCTTCTAATTAGATCCAAAGTTGTTATGAAGGAGGAGAAGGGTGATGCTGAACTATTATCCTTTAAATAATATCGTAGAAAAAGTCATTTAATGGTGAAAATCATTAGCTGTTTGAGCGACAAAGTTGTTATTATAGTCCACAATGTTAGAAAACATGTTACTCTTTCCTTAGAAAGATGAGGGAGGATTCCTAATCGAGATGGACCCTTAACAGAAGTGATTTTGATGAATATCGAGGATGTAAGTGGAAGGAAAAAGTAGGGAGCTGCATTAGGTAAAGAAGACATTAAGAAAGAGCTAATGAAATTTCTACAAAAGATTATAGGTCACTAGAAGAAATAAGGCTTTTAGCGACGGGGAGATCCATCACTAAAAGCACAGCATCTGTCACTAAAATCTTTTAGCGACGAACACTTCGTCGCTAAAAGTCTCTCGTATAAAAGCCCGTCTCTAAAAGTTTTGCGACGGAATTCCAAAATTCGTCGCCTAATATTGGACTTTCAGTGACGGATTTTTTTATACATTAGCGACGGATTTTCCGTCTCTACATGTGTTTTCCGTAATTTAATATATTTTCTTTTTTTGAAAATAATTTATTCGGTAAATATTTAACGATGGAATAAACTTTTAAGCGACGGAATATCCTAGCTAAATATCCTTTTTAAAGACGGAATATTCTGTCGTTAAAAGTGGAGATTTAGGGATACTCTTCAGCGACAGAATAATTCCGTCGCTAAAAGTCAATCTTTTTTAATTTTTTAATTTTTTCAATGCCCAAACATGTAATTACATTCAAGTCTCAACAATAAGGCACAATCCCCCAACTGTACATTAGGGTTAAATAATTGCTGATCGATCAGCAATTATTTAACCCTACAACAGACACAAAAAAACTATATAACTTTCAAAAATGTTTACTATAATGAAAAATTAAAATGTACATATAGTTCAGGAGGGCACAAAAACTGGATACAATAGATTAGGGGAAGGGAGGGGAGTAGAAGTTGGGAGGGCACGGGAACGGAAGGGGAGTAAAAGCTGGGGGGCACGAGAGCGGGCTCATTAGGGGTCCTGAGTCCCGGATCTGGATCCTGCTGATCCGGAGCAGCTCAGCATGTCCAGCGGCAGTGCCTTGCTGACCCTGCGCCTGGATCATCCTGAACACCTCCGTAGTAATGCGGCAGACCTCGTCCAACGGACGCTGCACAACCGGTGCCAGTATCTGTGGAGGGGCAACGGGGGGTGGGGACGCTCCTATCACGGCACGTGCAGTCGAGCTAGGCAGGCCGCAAATGCGGCCTTTTGGCCGATCGACGACCTCTGGTGTATCCAGCCATCGCTTCAATGCCCCAGTACTCATACATGTACTTGTAGACGCTGATGGTTGTCCAGAGTGCTGCTCGGACCCACTAAGTTGTTCATACGAGGCCTACCAAAATAGTAATTTAAAGATATGTTAGGGCATTAACGCAACAAACATTGAATACAAAGACAAAAATTAAACAAATTGACTCGGAGTTACATCGATATGTTGGGAAATATCTGAAACACAGTCCCTCGCCCGGTGCACCTCGTCCTTGTCCTTCTTCCTCGTGTGCGTCTGATGATACTTCAGAGCTATGACCTTATTCGCCTCCAGGTCCAGGTGCTCAACCACATTCTTGTGTCGGATGATGTCGTGTGCCACCGACCTTCCCATGTGCATGAGTTTTCTCTCATGTCTGCTCTCGTCCCCAGTCCTAGTTTTGGCCTACCAGGCTGGATCAATATCCCACCGATCAATCATCTACCCCATATAGTCGGAGATATCCAATGTGGGGGATATTTCTTCAACTCTCACATCGGGGCACCTTCAGGCAGCATCTTCTTCGCTCGGTCCCGTGCATCATGCAGCCATCAGCTGTAATTCTTGCCAATATAGGCAAAAAATGCCTGCCGCCCCAGCGCCTGCTGCACGGGCAAGCGCGAACCCCTCATACAAGGAATCCAATTACACAAGTTAATTTAAATACTACATTCTAATTAAACAAATATTATCAGAGGAAAAAAAATAATCGTACCAACCACTCTTCCCATAGGGACTCCCTCGTCCCGGCATCCCAGTCCTTCCAGTACAGTCGTGGCTCAAAGAATCGGCCCTTCACAAAAGAACGTTGATCTTCGTCATCGCTTGATTCTCCAGGATCCTACCAAAGAAGTAAATAAATACAATAATACATTTCAAATATAATTTAAGGCTAGTAAAATTTTAAATATAAGGGATAATGTGTTTTGTTTTTAACTTATTGGCCCTCCTGGGTGAGAGTAACTCTCTTGGGAGTCGATGCGTACCCCTGCTTGTCTAGCCACGGCCTCGTTGAGATCCTAGAAAACACCAACATTAATACAGTTCAAATATAATGTAAATATATAAGGCTAGCAAAAATTGACTAAACACTGTTATCAACTATACCTGAGGTAGAACCCACAGAAGAAGGAGAATCAATGCGCATGTGGGAGGAATTGACGTCGGGCTGGGGCAACAGTTGCAGCTGGTGCCCTATTTGCTGTATGTGAGCACTTTGTGCCATGTCATCAGCGGGCAATGACGAGGTGGGACTCACCGGGGAGGAGGCAGCTCGGCATCCACCCCGACCACGAATAGCCCGTATTCTATCCATTACTGACTTTGTATAGATAAAGTGCAAAGAAATTAACACTTTAATAGCAATAATTAGACAGAAAAATGTCACAACACAATATGAACCGAGTATAAAAACACAATATGAACCAAGTACTACATATTTTTCGCGATGTTACAACAGTACATGTCAATCATTTTCAATTTGGGAATCATCATCATCTTCATCGCTAGACTCGTCATCCTCTTCTTCGTGGGACTCGTCGTCCTCTTCATCTTGTAATTCATCCTCTTCATCAGTAGACTCAATCACATTATCTTCAACACTTTCCACGTCTTTCGCATCATCATCTATGACTTCTTCTCCTACATAAAGTGTTGTTGGAAGAGGAAGATCGTCCTCCTCGTTGTTCACCTCAACAGATACCAAGACAGGTGGTTGGTCGGCTTGAAAGGTGTCTACCTCACTGTCATATGCCACGGGAAATTTCTTGGACTTGATAACTGTATACCAATGAGATTTGGATTGAGACGACATACTCCGCGTAAAAGACTTGTGCAGCTTGACTAGCAAACACAAACGGCTCGTCTGATGCAAGTCTTGACTTGACATTGACATCTACAATCCCTTGAGAGCTAACACGAATTTCTCTACTGCATGTGACATCGAACCATGTACACTTGAACACTACCAGGCAATTTTGGAAACCCAAATATGCTAGCTCAACAATCTCATCTAGCTCTTCATAAAAGTCCATGCAATTCTCGTCATAACAGTCGTTGTTGACCAAGACTCCACTGTTTTGGGTTTGTTTTGTTCGGTCATCATCTTTTACGTTAAACCTAAACTCGTTGATGATATAGCCTCCATGACAGGATGCTTGTTTATTAGGGCCTTGAGCTAGTAATTTCAAGCAGGAGGCTACTGGTCTATCCATTGACTGAACCTATTGTAGATGACGGTAAAAATTAAGGATAAATCAGTATACTAATTGGCCACATAACTGTATATAACACATAATATAATTTCATTAAAGACTTACACACCTTCTGAACCACTGTACAAATTGTGATTTCCGATGAGATTCAAGTCCAGCGGGATCAGTGATTAAAGATTCTGCATCGAACTCACTGCAAACCAATATAATTGACTCATTTATCACACATTTTCAATTATGTACAACAATTTTTTAATTAAGACATTAACTTACTCAACGAATGCTGAAACTTCATCACAATTTAGAAGGGCATATATTGTTGCAGCACTGTACTTTTCATTTGTTAGCCATCGAGTATAGGTTCGGCCGAACGGACTACCTGATTGCTTGAATATTGACAATTGCCCTTCCAAATTTGTGCTTGATCCGGGGTCATTTTGGCCTAGTTGATTTAACCTTGTATCAACATCAGGCCCAAAATATTGGCTACAAAAGTTTACAAGCTCTTCCATTATGTAAGCCTCCGTAATTGAGCCCTCAACCCGAGCTTTATTACGGAAGTTTTTCTTCAAATGGAACATGAACCTAGAAGTTTAGTGAATCAAGTTAGGTGGAATATCAATGATAACAGGTTTTGCATTAAGTGTAAACGAACAACTGTAACAAGTTTAAGGATTACCTCTCGAATGGATACATCCACCGATATTGCATAGGTCCACCCATCTTAGCTTCATAGGCCAAGTGAAAAGGCAGATGCTCCATTGAATCAAAGAATGAAAGTGGGAAGATTTTCTCCAGCTTGCAAATCGTCACCATAATGTTCTTCTCAAGCACCTCCATGTTACTCACCCAGATTGTAGAAGAACATATATCTCTAAAGAAATGAGATAATTCAGTCAAAGTCTCGCATACAACCTGTGGCAACAGTCCACGGAAGGCAATATGAATGAATCTCTCTATGAATACGTGACAGTCATGACTCTTCATCCCTTGGAACTTGCATTCCGACACATTGCAGCAACAAGATATGTTGGACGCAAACCCATCCAGAAGCTTCAAATTCTTAACCCACTGACAGACCTTCTCCACTTGTTTCTTGTCTAGACAGTAAGGTGCTTTCGGAAGTATCGTCCTTCCGCTGACTGTCCGAGGATGCAATTCACGGCGTACACCCAACTGTTGTAGATCCCTTCTCGCTTTAAGGTGATCTTTTGATTTTCCCTTGACATTCATCACTGTGTTGAACACATTATCAAAAACATTCTTCTCAATGTGCATCACATCCATGTTGTTTAGGATAATGAGTGTCCTCCAGTAGGCTAACTCCCAGAAAATACAATATTTCCTCCAGTTATGCTCTTTGATGTATCCTAGAATCTTCTGACACCCTTGCCGTATGGTATGTTAGTATCAAGTGCCTCCAGGTGTGAGAGCACTTCTTCACCAGATGGGTAGTCTAGTGTGACAACCTCACACTCGATTGTCCCGTCAAATTTATCCTTCTGCCTACAAAACTGATGGCCCGGTGGCAAAAGCTTTCAATGACATCTGAACCACGAGGGCTTTCTACCGTGCTTTAACATATGACAGGGGTTCACGCCCATACAAGCAGGGCATGCTAACTTCTCATGTGTGCTCCAGCCACACATCATTCCTAATGAGGGAAAATCATGTATAGTCCACATTAAAGCAGTTCTCATCTGAAATTTCTATTTAAGGGATGCATCATATGTTTCGACTCCATGATTCCATAACTATTTTAACTCATCAATCAACGGCCTTAAATACACATCTATGTCCTTGCCGGGACTCTTCGGCTAAGCAACGACAAAAATATGTACAGCTTCTTCATGCACATGCCTGGTGGAAGGTTGTACACGACAATAATAACAGGCCATATGGAGTAAGGCATGCTAGACTGACTAAAAGGGTTGAACCCATCGGTTGCCAGACCAAGTCTAACATTCTAAACTTTTTTAGCAAAGATTGAATGCCTGCGGTCAAAATCCTTCCACGCCTCTCCATCAGCTGGGTGTGTCAGCACATTGGCATCGTTGCTACGAGTCTCACAGTGAGCCCTCATATGTTCAGCCGTATTAGAGGAGTAGTACATTCTCTGAAGCATTGTTGTAACCAAAAAAGTATCGCAATACCTTCCATGCATTATTTTTCTTCTTCCCTTTGTCCGGTTTGTACCTCAAATGATCACATACTGGACACCGTGTCAAGTTTTTATTCTCTTTCCAGAACAAGACACAATCATTATTGCACGCATTGATCCACTCATAGCTCAACCCAAGTTTCCTCATCATCTTCTTCGCGTCATAGTACGACGGGGTATCTTTTCACTTGCAGGAAAAATTTCTTTGATTAGAGTAACAAACTCGTTAAATCCTTTCTCACTCAGCTCGTGGTCTGATTTTAACTGTAATAACCTACTAACCGCAGACAACCGTGTGTGTTTCGGAGCTCCATCCCACAACGGCTCTTCTGCGTCTCTTAATAACTCATAAAACTGATGAGTCCCCTCGTTCGGCTGTTGGGGACTGTCGTCGTCGCGATTGTCACCCCAGTCAACATTAGCATGCACAACATCCATAATCATATCTCGATAATCATACCGTGTCTCCTCCCTAATTTCAGCTTGACTAGCCGGGTTGGATGACAATACTATCATTTTTCTGTGCTGCGTCCACCGGCGAAGATGTCATTTTACTTCAAGTCCTTTTCTCCAATGCAACAACTCACATTTACCACACGGACACCTTATCTTATCAAAGTCAACATGTGCAGGATATGCATTAGTGAAGTTGAAAATTTCGTCAACGCGTTCCTCAAAATCATCAGCATTCTTCCTTTTCATCCAACTTCGATCGACCGACATGATAACTGAGATAACGTACTATATACCACCTTCAATTTTGACCAATAATTAGGCAGGGTCGATGTAAATATGACTGCATGCATGTAAGAATATGTTTATATATATCCCCTTCGTTCTCTAATAGGTAGTGATCCAATCCCATTCAGAAAAGCACATGTTTATAAAACAGTTACCAACTCATGCTTAGTCCTATGCCTGCAAAAAATTCGGCAGCACCTCCCCGCATTTCTCCAAATACACGACATCGATTAGGTGTTCTGACATTCATCTAATCTTGCCTTACAAGATTTAACGGATGTTAGAACACCAGTATGCACCCGGAGAAACACATGAGAACGTGTACCAAATATCCACGACATAGAACATAGAGCATGAGTCGATACACTATTTTATAAACAATTAACTTTTTTAATTGTCCAAACTGGACATCCAAAGCCTCATTACAAAGCATTACTTTGTAATGAGTACCTTTGAACGAAAACTAAGGATTTTTATACATGTATGCGTTCAGAAATTGGTAACATATGCAAGAATCTTTCTGAAATATCAAAAGTGCAGAAAGATCGTTGCATATGTTACCAATTCCACTTTGATTAGAATTCTTTGGTAACGAGTTGAATGAACTCGTTGCCAATGGACTTCGCAAAATAATAACGAATATTCGTAATGCAGGGTTTATTAGTAACGAGTAATTGAACCATCTCTGTGCAATATAGATGAATTATGGGATGTACAAGGGCTTATCAGGATAAATTAGGGATGTACTAGGGTTAAGTAGGGTAATTAGGGTTGTAGGTTTAAATACGATATTTAGGGCTACTTCCAATCATTAGTCTGTAATTAGGTTTCATTAGGGTTACTTCGAGATGTGTTAGGGGTTAATAAGGGTTAACTAGGGTTATTAGGGTTTAGGGTAAAATTAATCTAATTAGGGTTTAATAAGATATGTTAGGTCTAATTAGTATTAATTAGGAGTACTTAGGGCTAATTATAGCTAATAAGGATTGATTAGGACTAATTAGAGCTAAGTAGGGTTTAATTGTGCAGATTAGTGTTGAGTAGTCCTAATTAGGGCTATTTAGGGTTAATTGGCTTCTTAGGGTTAATTACGACTAAATTAGGTTTAGGGTTTAATTAATCTAATTAGGGTGTAATAAGATATGTTAAGGCTCATTAGTGTTAATTAGGAGTACTTTAGGTTAATTATAGCTAATTAGGGTTGATTAGGACTAATTAGGGCTAATTAGAGCCAATTAGGGTTTAATTGTCTTGATTAGTGTTGATTAGTCCTAATTAGGGCTAATTGGGTTCTTAGGGTTAATTACTACTAATTAAGCTAACTATAATCAATCAGGGTTAATTGGATTCATTAGGGTTAATCAGGGTTTAGTTAGGGTTTAGTGTTTAAGGTTTAATTAATCTAACTAGGGTTTAATAAGATATGTTAGGGCTAATTAGTGTTAATTATGATTAATTAGGGCTATTTATGGTTTAATTGGGCTGATTAGTGTTGATTATGACTAAGTTGGGCTAATTAGAGCTAATTAGGGTTCATTGGGTTAATTACGACTAATTAGGCTAATCAGAGCTAGTTAGGGTGAATTGGGTTCATTAGGGTTAATCGGGACTAATTAGGGCAAATTATAGCCAGTAACGGAGCCACGATTTCAACCCAGGAGATGCTAAAAATATCGCGTTAACCTAATTAACCTAATTTCAACAACCCACAATTCAATTAAATCACAAATATGTCAATCCAATTGGGCCCCATCCTTCGTAAACAATCTCAATTCTTAAATTTTCAATACACTCAATTCTCAAATGCTCAATGCACAGTTAACAAAATTATATAAAGAATGAAAATTGATATAAAGAAGTCTAACAATTAGAACTAAATCACAGATATCCTAAAAAGCACTGACACCTCATATAAGTCGAGGTATGGTGTCCGAGACCTACCAACACCTCCGGACACGTGTCTGACACCTCTCAGTGGTGTCCATAGATATTGATTTAATTTCTAATTACCGGGCACCATATTGGACACCTCTCGAATAAGTGTCGGACAACTCTTGAAGAAGTATCCACAAGCATAAAGCCAATCGGTGTCTATCGGACGCGGTGTCCGTGCTACCTAACAGATATCTCAATCCAATTGGGTCCCATCCTCTGTCAACAATCTCAATTCTCAAATGTTCAATGCACAGTCAATATAATTATATAAAGAATAAAAATTGATATAAAGAAGTCTAACAATTAGAACTGTCGATTACAAAGTATATAAAGAATTCTCAATGTTTTTCGTGATAGCATGGTGAGGACATGATGGTTCAATGTTTTTTATGATAGCAGGGTGAGGACATGGAGTGGGTTAATGTGGAGCTTGAGCACCCTGAACCATCTGCGAAAGATTGGGTTGGAGTTTTTTCTCCTGCAAAGTTCAAGCAATGTCCCGTCTTGTGACCTAATTAAGAACTCTCGAGCTGTTTTGTGTTGATATACATTGCAACCATACACTACACTTATGCAAGGATCTTTGATATATCTTTGTTACAGAACTCTCTCTCAGTAATTGTTTGACCATGATTTAGCACATTAATAACTGCATATATCAGAGACTTAGCATGAAAGGCTAATTGAAATCTCTGAATATGGCAGCGCATCAAGTTGTTACCAGGAAAGCAATTCCAAAATGCGGAGTTCGTACATTTGCTCGGCTCCAATAAAGGTATGCATACTACAATGTGATTTTGACAATCAGAGAATTTGGTAAAGCCATTGTCAAATGAAGAAGTATGTCTTTATTGTAGTACGAGTTTGCAAGTGACTCCAATTTGAGTTATACAAACGCAGGCAAGGCTACAATAAGGTTGCAGTTAATTAATCGGCGGGCATACTTCTCATTTGAAAATTTTGTTTAATTATTAAAAAGGTAAAAATCAGAACCTGTTTGGTTTTCATTTTTTTACGCAAACAGTGGGATGTTTGATCAAGTATTGTCATTTTTAGGTTTTCTTTTCTTACATTTTGTTCCATTTTATTTTATTTTTCTTCTTCCCTATTGCAACACCACCCTACAGCAATCATCCACCACCACCCGCGTCACCTACTATTATCAACCACAAGCAAAAGCTTTCCTAAGTTTAATGCCTTCTATTGATAATAAACTTAGCTGTATCTTCTATACTTAATTGATATCCTACTTGACTATTCTGTGTAAGTTTACCTATAAAACTAGTACAGAACTGATTGTGAAGCGATTGTAAGGTATAATAAAAACAAGTTTCAAAATGTAATAATATACAAATTGCTAGGCAACTTAAAAATGAAACAAGTTTTTGTAAAGAAATATATACACCTCAACAGAATTATACAAATTCAAAATCAAGCATATACGAAAAGTTATGCACAAAATTGTTGGGAAGAAAAAATAATTAGGTTTAGTAGACTTACTTTCTAATAAAGAAGACAGGTAATAGTGCCGGTGGCAGTGGAGGGCGACTGCGTTGGTGGCGTGGCAGCAGTGGAGGGCTTTCACGCGGCGGCAGTGGAGGGGTCACCATGGCGGGGGATCGCCGGAGGTGGGTCACCGTGGAGGGGGATCGCCGGAGTAGAGAACAGGGGTAGGTGAGAGCAGATTTTTAGAGAGAGAAACGGGGAGAGAGAAAGAACCAGATCTGCGTGTTTTAATCGAGGACTTTAGCGACATAATTACCCCATCGCTAAAAGTCTGTCAGTGAAGGATATATTTATTACGACTTTTACCCACGGAAGTTTTAGCGACGGTATCATTCCATCGCTTAAATTTTTTTATAAAACCCTAAAAAAACTAATTTTCTAAAAACATTTTAGCGACAGTAATTTGTCACTAAAAGACCACTGTAAAAAGTCGTCGGCAAATACTTTTGCCAATGGTTCATTTCGTCAGTAATAGTATTTAACGACGAACTTTTACCGATGGATTATTCCGTCTGTAAAAGTTAATTTAGTGACGGAATATCTTCTGTCGGTAAAAACGTATTTTCTTGTAGTGGGTGCTCCAACAGTACAGCCGGTGTCTGCTGCCATGAAAGCCTCAAAAAAAGAAAGAAAAGAATGTAGATCGCGAGACTTTTAGGATGCTTGCCCAAGTGAAATCGTATGGGAAGGAAATGGTCCAGTGTGGGCAGCTACAAGGATTTGAGAGATGGAGAAGGCATACAAGGTAATAAGATGTGGGAAAATGCCAAAAGAGGATTTTCGTTAGCCTTATGTAAAAGGGGTTGCAAGTTATTGGAAGTACAGGCAAAAACAAGTTGAGGAGAGTAAGAAAACTAATTGAGTCTGTATTACTTGGAATAGGTTCAGGTATCATGTTGATGATAAATACTCTCTGCTTAAATTGTAGAGTAAGTTAAAGACAGGTTTTTTGTGCTAAAGTAGAAGAATAGAAAGGTCGAAAAAGATATCAAAGAATTTGGTGGATTGGCTTATTTGCTCTCATCAAAGGATGAAAGAAAATTGAAAGATGAAGTGATTGAGGAGGGTTTGAAATGATCTTAAAAAGACAAGTAAGGATGTTCCAGTGGGGAATTGCTACTTAAGTAATAGAAAAACTGAGTAGTTGTTAGCATGATTTAGTGTGATGGTCTTTCTACCAGGATCTCCAGACTCTACGTGGTTGCACCTGTTATTGTTACCTTCATGTGGTCACTATTGGGTCTTTTTGTATTTCCTTTGCTGATCTAGCTTCGGCGATTATGTATTATTCTTTTCATTTGATGCCAGTGTGGTATGTTTCAGCCTAGTTTAGGTCTTCCTATTAGCTATTGCTTAGCAAGACTTGCATTTATTTGTTGTATTCCTGGGCATGCCCGTTGCATCTGTTGTACTGATGTTTCATCGGTTGATATATATTTTTATTTACCAAAAAAAAACTGAGTAGTTATGGCAGAGAATAAAGAGGTATTGAAGGAAAGATGGGAGCATAGACGGAAATGAGGTAGAATCTAGGATAAAAATTGGAAAAGTTGTAACATCCCGGGATTTTTGGAACGTTAGACACTCACTCGATCAGATATAGTAAGAAAATATTAACCTCACAACCAAGTGGACAGTGATCATCAGAGCAACTAAACCTTTAATCAAACCATACTCTCAGTAGACTATCATAAATGATACATCAAACTAAGTCTAAAAATTTTAAATAATACTATTCACCCACGCAATATAATGGAAAATACTAAGATCAAATCTCTTCTTACGTTCGGCTCTAATCTTCACAGGCAACCTCAACCTAATGCAGCTTATCACTTGCGGAAAAGAAATCAAAGGAGAGTGAGCTTTCGAGAGCCCAGTAAGTTCGATCAAAGATTGTCCCCAACCTATTCTGGTCGTACCCAAGGGCCCAATAAGGGTCCCATTTCACGCGAACATGTCAACGGATTCAACAGTCAATTCTTCAACGCTTCGAACCGGTCAAAGTGCGAGCGCCCAAGTCATGTGCATTCTTTGCTTCACACGCCTCACGCGTGACTTAGTCACCAATTATTTTACATCAACGTCACTCACGGTAGCACGTTTGTCACGCCAAAACCACCCGAGAACTTTTTCACCAAAAACATCGATTGACGGCGTAACTGGGGCAACGGGGTCAAGGGACAAAGGCCTTGGCCAACCCCATGGGGTAGGCCTTGGCCTCACCCGAGGCCATAAGGTCGGCCTCAGCCTCCCATGGGGGGTTGGATTTGGCCTCTCCCCCTAGTTCTTCACTTTTCGCGCAAGGTCCTTTTTTGCACTTTGTTCGCTTCGTACGCTTCGTATGTGACTTTAGCACCTTGTTCGTCACGTGGGTATGATTCAAGTCAACATGCTCGTCACAACGCAACTTCCAGATTCATCATCGCTCATCAAAACACCTACCGTTGGCATGCCCGAACTTCACCGAAAGGGTGAGTGGCCTTGGCCTCCCTTCATGGGAGTTGGCCATTGGCCTTGGCTAACCCTTAGGGTCAGCCTCGGCCTCCCCAGGGGTGGTGGCCTTGGCCTTCCCCCAATCATTAGCCTATGGCCTCCGCTCCCGCCCACACTTGTTTTCTCAAGTCTTTGCACCTCCGCGATGTTTACGGACATTCGTAGATCAACCTCACGACGTCCGTCGTGCATTAACCTCGCGAGGTCCGTCATGCACGAACCTTTCGACGTCCGTCGTCCATCAACCTTGCGATGCCTGTCGTGCATCAACCTTGCGACGTCCATCGTGCATGAACCTCGCGACGTACGTCATCCATTAACCGTGCGACATCCGTCGTGCATCAACCTCGTGACGTCTGTTGTTCGACAACCGCATACCATCACTCCCAACTTTGTCATTACTAAATGTTGCATTCATTATCTTGTTATGACAGACAGGTACACTTAGCTCACATACCGTCTTCGGGACACCCGACGCGCACCCGTGCGTTGGCTTCGCAACATTCGTAGTCGCGTCGTGCGCCATCGTCATGATACGTGCCCCCGGCACCAAGTATTGCTCCGCGATGTTCGTCGCCGCACACCAAGTATATGCACGTGCCCCGACACCTTCATAACACGTGCCCCGACACCAAGTATATGCTCTGAGACGTTTGTCGCCGCACCCATGCGCCACCTTCATAACATGTGCCCCGGCACCAAGTATATGCTCCGCGATGTTCGTCCCCGCGCCCATGCACCACCTCCATAACATGTGCCCAGCACCAAGTATATCTCCGTGACGTTAGTCGCTGGGCCCATGCGCCATTCTCATGACATGTGCTCCAGCACCAAGTATTGTCTCCGCGACGTTCGTCACCCTGCCCATGCGCCACTTCCATAACATGTGCCCCGGCACCAAGTATTATCTTCACGATGTTCGTCGCCCCGCCCATGCGCCATTCTCATGACATGTGCCCCGGCACCAAGTATTGTCTCCGCGACGTTTGTCTTCGTGCCATTCTCATAACATGTGCCCCGGCACCAAGTATATCTCCGCGACGTTCGTCGCCGCGCCCATGCACCACTTCCATGACATGTGCCCCAGCACCAAGTATTGTATCCACGACGTTCGTCACCGCGCCCATGCGCCACTTCCATAACATGTGCCCCGGCACCAAGCATTATCTTCGCACGTTCGTCGCGGCACCCATGCGCCATTCTCATGACATGTGCCCCGGCACCAAGTATTGTCTTCGCGACGTTCGTCGCCGCGCCCATGCACCACTTCCATAACATGTGCCCCGGTACCAAGTATATCTCCACGACATTCGTCACCGCGCCCGTGCACCACTTTCATAACACGTGCCCCGGCACCAAGTGTTGTCTCCACGACGCTCATCGCTGCCCTCGTGCGCCACTAACACAGACGTGCCCCCGGCACCTTACTCACTCAGTCGCGCCCATGCACCACGCCACTTACACAGTCATGACCCTTGGCTCTCTGTCACACTACCATGCTCCTTGCATCGGTCCATCCTTTCACCATACCATGCGCACATTGCCTTGGTCGTGGAACATGCTTCAACCCACTCTACGGAGTGTGCAACATCATGAGGGGATAGGCGACTCCTCCGAGACACTATCTCAGCCAGGGAGCTCTTCAACTCCCCTTCTGCCAGGTAGACGACTCCTTCGGGATGCTACCTCGGGTAGACGGCTCTTCCGGGATGCTACCTTGACGCGCTCCGAGTGCTCCTGCACAAGGACTCATCGCGGGGATAGGCGACTCCTCCGGGACACTATCTTCGCCTGGGAGCTTTTCAACTCCCTTCTTCCAGGTAGACGGCTCCTCCAGGATGCTACCTCGGCCAGTCGGGTAGACGGCTCCTCCGGGATGTTACCTTGACTCGTTCCGAGTGCTCCGGCACAAGGACTCACCGCGGGGATAGGCGACTCCTCCGGGACAATATCTTCCTCAAGGAGCTCTTCAATTCCCCTTCCTCCAGGTAGACAGCTCCTCCGAGATGCTACCTCAGCCTATGGAATGGGCAACTCCTCCGGGACACTATCTCCATCAGGGAGCTCTTCAACTCCCCTTCCGCTAGGTAGACAGCTCCTCCGGAATGCTACCTTGATGCGCTCTGAGTGCTCCAGCACAAGGACTCACCCACGGGATAGGCCACTCCTATGGGACACTATCTCCACTAGGGTGTCTTCATGACTGGCCTACATGCTCCAGCACTGGGGGCTTGCATCGGCACCCCTATGGACTATGACCCCCGGGTCACTCTGAGACGCGAGCAGGTCTTCGGAGGGCATCGTGCCTAGTTCGCCTGGCAGTTGGGTGTCGGGTCTTCCCCACCACTGCCAGGCCTGTAGGACTTTGCAAGGGCTTGGATTGGAGGCTAGATCAAGGGGTTGTTTGGCCACACCGACGCTGTGGGAGTCAGTCTTTCTATACAGACAGAGCGACGCTGTGCTGGGCAGGTCGGGTGAATATGTGATTCGACAGTCTGTGGAGCACCGGCAACTGTGGACCCCTCAGTGACGTGTCATTTCCGAGGACATCATCTCAACCTCTATAAATAGAGGTCTTGAGAATTCATTTGGACGGTTGGATATTTTCAGAACACTTTCACCGGAGTATTTTAGAGAGAAACATGCAGGACCCTAACTCTGGACCTAAGCATCAGACTGTGACTATCGTCGTATATTCATCCTGTGCTATTGCCCTCGCAGCACTGCCACCCTCAAGCTCTGTCTGGGAAGCCCTTGGTCTCTACCCTTGCTCCGCCCTAGCTGTGTCTCACATCAACATACTTGGCATCTGACTCGGACTGTATTCCTTGTGGCACCTCCACGTCGACTGCGAACCCACTTTCCTTGGCATCATTTTGGCAACTCCGCTGGGGAGGTGAGCATCGCAATGCAGTTCGTCCCATGCCCGACACACCCAGGCAACCATGCATCAGTAACGCATGACTACCTGGACTACCAGCCAAAGGCTCAACCCAGCCATCTAAGAAGAGCATCGCCTCGAGGACCAAGAAGAGACCAGTCACAACCAACTCCAGGCTCCCCCTACGATGGAGGCAACCAATGTGACCGCGATTGTTGACGCCACAATCCAACACCTTACTCCTACCATCACCGACCTCCAAGACTCTCAATCTGCTCTTATGGCTGTTATCTTAGAAATGCAAAAATCCATCCAAGTCTTGACTTCACAAACGATGACTTCTCAAGGCCTCAGAGCTCCCCACCCTATGTCCACTGCTCACCCCCTGCCATCCCAAGCTCTAGGGTTGGCCCCTCCCCCTCAGATTCAACCTTCAGGGCCTGGGCTAGTTTTGGACACTGCTCAGGTCCCAGTGTCGCAACCACCGCTGCCTTGGTCCTCTAGGCCCTCGATAGTAGGACTCGAGGCACCTCAGCCTACAACAACACGCCTTACCCTTGCTCAAAGCACTTTGGAGACTCACGAATCAATTGAGATAGAGCCTGACCCAAACATGACCAACCGAGACCTAAACACAAGTCATTCCCCCTGCTTACTCCAGTTGACCCTTCCTAACGACCGGCCTCCAGCCGCTGACACTACCCATATACAAATCATACACCAACAAGTTGCTCCCCACCACCAACACCTCTCGACCATCGTCATCCCCTCGATGCCTCAGGCTGCACCATATGGGGGCTCTAGTGCCCGAATCATCCTGACAGGGCACAAACCCTCACATGTGTCGTACGTCACCAAGCATGACTTTGATGCCATCCTTCACCGTCTCAAGCAGTCATCCTTACCCTACTCCCCCTCTAAGCTGTCAGGCCATGCTCCCTACTCTGGCAGCCTCACTACCAAGCCCTACCCTGTCAAGTACAAGCAACCATCATTCACCCTGTTTAATGGCAAAGAGGGCAATGCCCGTGAACACATCACCCATTTTGCTGGCTCTCTGGAGCACTACGGGGAGGATGACACTTTGAAGCTTCGGGAATTTCACAAGTCCCTGACTGGCCTCGCCTACTCTTGGTATCATCAGATTCCTGACGGTACTATCCATTCTTGGTCCGACATGGTTCATCTTTTTGACATTGCCAGAATCCGCCAGAACCCTGGGGAAGATCTCAACACCTATGTCACACGATTTTATTACAAGTGCTTGGGGTGCTGACTTTAGCAAAGAGGAAACCCTTGTGCCCATTTGCATCAAGAACATGAAAGACACCTACAGGGTCTACCTTGAAAACCTCCAGCTTTGGTCCTGGGGACATCTTAAAAAAGTCGCGCGACGCACCTATGACTCGGTCGGTCATTCAAAGACCCCAAAGCCCCAACCTTATATTGCCTTGGCCGCGACGATGGAAACAGCCAGTAACAACGACAACAACCGCAAGCGTCAGTCTCAAGGAAAGGACGGGTGCCCTGACAAGAGAGGGCAGCCGATGCCTACCCCGGAATACCCGTGTGACTTGAAGACTGTTAGAACTCTCCTCGAGACATGGATGGACGACAATGCCATAACCCTGCCCAATGCCGACACTGAACCTACCCAAAAGACTTAGCCAGTCCCAACTACTGCTCCTATTATCGGAAGGTCAGCCACGGCCTCAAGTGGTGCAGGGGCCTCAAGTTTGTCTTCGCTGACAAGATTGCATCCGGAGAGCACAAACTCTAAGTGCTGGACATATGACCCACCCGACCAAGCCTTGGCATGCCTTAGTGCATTTTCCACACTTGTAATTTTTTCGTTCATTTTGCAAGTTTTCATGTATGTCATACCCATGTATCAAGGCATGTCGCCTATCCTTCGTTATCAATGAAGTTACATTTTCCAAACTTAGAAAATTTTGAAGCTACATTACTCTAAGTCTTTTGACATCACCCTTCATACCATCACTCACCCCCTTGGGGGCTTCACCCTTTCCCAACCCCCTTCGGCCTCACATTGCAACGACTTGGTACGTGGTGTGTGAGGTGGCTCGAGCTGCGCTACTATAGTCGCATCATCATCCTTCATTCACTTTTCTTGACATTTAGAAAAAATTTCATTTTTTTTTGCAACCGGTCATCGATGATCACCCTCAGCGACCTCCCTTACCACCCTTGCCTGAGCTCAAATTTTTTTCCCAACACTTAGAATATTTTTACCTTGCCCGCTCGTGGTTGGGTCACCACCCTCTCATCCTCATTCTATACTTAGAAAAATTCTCCAGAATTTTTCAATCTCTAATCCTCTCTCCAACGCTTAGAAAAAAAGAATTTCGCGAAATTTTTAATTCCCCCACCACACCATGCATTCTCTTTCAATTACTTTGAAAAATTTTCTAACAAAATTTTTCATCTTTCCCACTCCTCCTTGGAATGCAAATTTTTTTTTGGGGTACCCCCTACCCAGGCGCCTGGGTAGCCCCAAATTTGGGCAGCTCCCTTCCCACCCCTCCATGTGGGACTCCCCCTCTCTCCTCTCAATTTTAATTCTCTCTTTCTCTCTCTCCCTTTTCCCTAGTTTTTCCCTTTCCCTCTCTCTCTCCCTCCAATTACTTTCAACTTTTTCTCTTTCTTCATTCACATTCTTTCTCTTCCCTCTCTACTCGAGACACCATCCCCCAATTTCCCCACTTTACACACACTCTCTCTTATCACATTAAATGCCTCTCTCTCTCTCTCTCTCTCTCTTTCTCACTTGCACATTTTTCTCGTACAAAGTTATGATGTGATTATGATGACGACTCGGCTCTAGTGATGTCACTAGGGTTGAGGGTGTCGTAAGTCATAAGTATTGTAACATCCCGAAATTTTTTAGAGCTTTAGCCACTCAATCGATCAATGCTTACTTATTCAATCATCTCAATTCTAGTAAGAATACCCCAATACATATATTAGAGTTTCTACAAAACTCAAATGTTCAAGTCATTGTTCCTAAATGCAAGGACTACGTTAATGAACTCAACTAAGTAAGTTACACACTGATTTCCCTCGCAGGGGCTTAAATAAAGAAAACAATGAAAATCAAATCTAAACTAGCTCCGTAATCAAACTCTAGCTAATAAGAATCTACTAATGTTTATTACCTGCAAAAGGGAACAGAAAAGGGAGAGTGAGCTTTCGAGAGCTCAGTAAGGTCGCTTAAAATTCAGTAGGGAATACAAACGATTTGAAAATTTTCAATGGCAATATGGGAAGAGATTAATCTCAATCCTTAAAATCAAAAATTAATAGAAACACTTTCGATTACACTAAAACAATGTAGATGATATTGAACATGAGTGATATGCAAAGCCACATAGGCAGTGCAGGGTAATCATTTAGCAAAGCCACAAAGGCGATGCTCAATAACACTGTACTTACATGTGCATATGAACACTACTAGCTAGACCCTCAAGGTACTAGCATCTTCCGACAATAATAGACCACCTTATATCACCCCCAATACAGACCATCTTTAAAACTCCTTAATACACTTACTCATGTCAATATGCAGAGTGCAAAAAAAGATGATGCAATGATTAAATCGATGCGCAACGAGAAATAAATACGTAGCACCGAAAGGAATTTTTAATAAATAGACAAGGGTCAAAACAGGGTATTAATGGCAATCGATGCAATTGCATCACAATTATAACTGAGTCCAATGAAAACATCAATAAAAATTTAAAAAGAATATTTACGATGTCAAATAGATGAAATAGGGTTTCGGAAGAAATCCCTTATCTCGCTCCAATGCTGAAGCTAAAATGCTCTCGATCAAATCCTCGGAGTTAACCTAGTTGATAAGGTCACTTATCGGAATACTATCCATACCACTATATTATAAGCCTAATAATATAACTATCTACAAGGTAACCATTTCTCTACAAAAAAATGACAAAATTCGGAGTGGGTTTCATACACGGCCAACCTAACTCGAAACTCGTCACACTCCTCAAGACTTAGAAATATCCCAAAAATATTTTTAACATTCATTAAGCATTATTTATAGCTTAATACAGCATATGGAATAAAAAAAATGATTTTTGAATATTTTTAATTATTTTTGAATTAAAAATAATTTCTTTAAATACAGTAAAAAAACCAATAAATTGTCATAATTGCTTCTAGCTGAAAATAAATACTCATAATTTTTATAAATGCCTTAATATATGTAAAAAATTATAAAAATCAAAATTAAAATTTAAAAGGCGTTGAAACTATCTCTTTATTTTTCATTTTGCCAAATTTAATGCGATAAGGAAAATGATAATAAATCAACTCCAAAAATTATTAATTTTTTATTGAGTCTTTCTTATACTGTTGCAAAACATTTTCATGGGTTTAAAGGCTCTAAATAGATTTTTATAAGTCTGAACTTTCAGAAAATATAACAAATACATACATTATAAAAAAATGAAAATTGAACAGAAACTCTAGTATTACCCTACAACTCTTTCTGTACTATTAAACTCTGGATTCTTTGATATCATTTGGGGTTAATTATTATTTCTCCCAAGATTGTCACTTCGTTGTATGCTTATTCCTCGTATTATCTTTACTGTGCGATTTGCGCTCATTACTTACCTGTACTGTTTCAGGTAGTCAATGCGAGGTTGGGGAAACATCAAGGAAAGGGAAGGAGAAGGTGACCTGATTTGCGAAAAGAAAAGTAAGATGGTGACATCCGTACTTCGGAGATTAGATATTTTTTCTAAAACTTCCACTATGCTCATGTTGAGCTTTATGGTGAAATTTTTCGTAAAGATGGCTTTTTGAAATTTTATGTATATTTAAGGGTGTATCTAGAGTTGCTCTATTAGCCAGCTGGGTTTGTGATGCAGTATGACCGGCGACCCAGCTCCTGTGATGTCACTAGGGTTGGGGGTGTCGCAATTTACAGTCGTGTTCATTCGTTTGGACATTGAGCACTTATGTTTGTTGACTTAACGAAATATTAAAATACATAATTGTTTGAATGAAATGACCATATTGCCATGACTTAACTATAAATTCTTGAAATGCCATTCCTTCACACTTCTTCAGCTTCAAAACACACGCGCCGCGCGCATGTGCGCACATATACACACACAAACATACTCTGTCACATGAACGCGTGTGCACGCACGCATACACCACACTCACAACCCCCCCCCCCCCCATAGATGCACACACGATCACACATTGTCACACGCTCATGCCCCCCCAATCCGCCCAACCAACATGCTCGCGCACTGTCAAAAGGGACTACGGTAGAGGAGGGAACTACGATAGGGTTTGGACGAAGGAGGGGCTGCTACATTGTGGGTCTAGGGAGGGGGTTGCAGACAGGATAGGGGAACGAGGTCTTGGTGGCTGAGATTTGGAGAAATTAGGATTTCTCATCCTAATTTAGTTGAAATAGAGAAACCTAATTTGTTTAGAAAATTAAGGTGTTAATTTAATATATATCACATATATAATATAAAGGTAATATTGACATTAAAAAATACGTACTGATACATCAACAAAAACGTAAACTTTTTTTTTGATTCATGACGGATAGCCACGGCTGTTATCTTATTAACATTTATAATCACGATTTGTTACATTTTGAAACTTTCCTTAACTATATTTTCACCCTATCCCTACAGGCTTGTGTGTAATTAACCCTATTATTTTCTTTGTAAATGCGAAAAAGTTAATCACAAGGGGTTTTGCTATCTTTCGTGATACTGAATTCAAACATTAGGGACACCGAAAAAAATATTTCTCCTAGGTCGTGATTCTTGAAAGAAGGAACTCCACGATAGTTGACGCTAAAGCTTAGAAGTTAAGAAATGTCGCTAAAGATATCTAGCTCTCTCTAGAGGTGTCAAATGGGCCAGGCTTGGGCTGGCCCAGCCCAAGCCCAACGGGCCTCCAGCAAAACGGGCCGGGGCCGGGCCAGTGGAGCTACCAAACAGGTCGGGCCGGCTTGCTAGATTGGGGGGAAATCTGGGCCCAGTCCAAGCCCTGGCCCTAGGCCCAACATCTAGGGTCAGGCTTGGGCCGGGCCCGGGCCTATTTTTTTTTGTTTGCGTTTTCTTGTTATTCAAAGTAAATGCTTTAATTACGGTAGTTTCTTGTTATTATTTAAGCAAATTGTAATGTAGTACTATGACTAAGATTCTTGTTATTATGTAAGCAAATTGCTCTCTCTTTCTCTCTCTCTCTCTCATTTACATCTCTCAATTTTAAATTTCTTCTTTCATATACTCTAGGCATGTCCAATATTCACAATTTAACGAACCTAATCTTTATCATTTTATTTCATTATAAGTCATATACATTGAAGATAAATGTGTTCATAGCCCTCCTCCTTTTATCCGGGCTTGGGACCGGCTGCTTGTAAACAAACAGGCGAAGTTACCTATTTTTTTATATATACGAAAAATATCTATCTTGCTTGTAAAAACTTATTATATATATATATGAAAAAAATTATATTTTGTGAAAAATTTTATTCTTAAAACTTAAGAGAAGGAAAATAAAAAGAAATTACCTAATCATCCGGAAGTACTTCAACATCCGAGTCACTGCTCTTCCTATCATCAATCGGTTTATCTTGCTCGCGGTATTTCGCATCAAGATAATCCTTCCAACATACACATAGCTCGAGCGACTCGGGGTTAAGACGACTCCTCCTGTCATCCAAAACCCTCCCGCTAGCTGAAAATGCCGACTCTGAAGCAACCGTGGAGGCTTGCACTGCAGTACATCCCGTGCAATTTGGGCTAAAGTTTTATACATGTTTTGATTTTGTTTCAAAAAATTTAACAAATTAAAATTAACCTGTTCTTGCATTGATAAATCAAATAATGATCAGTATTTGAATATACACCAATCTCATTAAAAGAGAAAAAAGTAGACGAACCTGCCGAATTAGAAGTACCTTCACCTGGTAGTTGTCTTGCTACTAGATGTTCAAAGCCCTTAAGGTATGGCGCATAATACCTCTCAGCAGTTGATGATGAAGCTCGTCCGCGCACGTCAGCAGAATTACGATAGAGGTTGAACAGTTCCTCAAATGTCTTGCTCACTTTCGCTGTGAGTGCGGTTGTGTCCTCTAGTGGGTAGCACATTAATCTCGATATCTCTTGTATCGAGACGTTCACGCCATGCAACTTTAACCTAGGATCTAAACAAGTAGCCACAGCAAAAACAACAGGCAGTTCACTCCAATATTTATTAAACTTTTTATCCATCACTTTTACTATTTCCTTAAAGGGTCCTATATATCTCCATTTTGTTAACATTGTAGCCATCTTGAGAATTTCTATTACAGCGAGAGGAGAGGTGGGATAGTACGTACCAGACAATAAATTGGTAGACGTGTAAAATACCTCCAAAAATTCAGCTAGGTATGTGGCCATCTGCCATTCCTCTTGAGTTGGCAAGCCGGCTGGGAACAAGGTTAGTAGAAAATGCGTATAGACTTCTCTGTATGCCAGAATGTGTAAAAGCATATGGTATGTAGAGTTCCACCTGTGGACCACATCTGTAACTGCTCTCCTGCGAGGCATATTATATTCAACACACAACGTTTTAAATTGTTGTGTTCTCGGACTCGAACTATTAACATACGCTGTCATACCCCTCATTTTGACAAGAATATCTCCTGCAGCAGCTAAACCATCTTGAACAATTAAATTAATTATATGACAAACACAACGAACATGAAATAATTTACCAGAAAGTACAGGTTTGAGGCTCTCTTGTAAAGCATCAACAGCAGCTGTATTGTTAGAAGCATTATCAAAACTAATACTCATAATCTTATCCTTTAATTTAAACGTGGTACATGCTTTTAATATAATACTAGCAATGTTCATTCCATCATGCGGAAAAGGAAAGAGCTCGAAAGCGATGATTCTCTTGTGCATAATCCAATCTGCATCAATCCAATGGGCTGTCACACAAGTATAACTAACAAAAGTAAACGGAGATTGCCAAATATCAGAAGTAAGACTAACTTTACCGTCAAAATTATCGAAATAATCGATCAGGCGTGCTTTAGCAGCATTATACTGTCGGAGTGCATCGGATCTAGTTGTGTTTCTATGAACCTTTTTGTACAAAGGTTGAACGTATGTGTTCATATATCTAGAGTGCTTAGCATTATCGGCAAAAGAAAAGGCTTGTTCATCGTGAATAACAAATTCAGCGAGACCGTCTCTTTGCTCTCGCTGATTATAAACAAATAACTTACCGTCAAAAGATAACTGCGTTTGGGTAGGTTCGACGTGGCCTTGTCGAGGTGCACACTGAGGGTAATGCCTGTTAAGATGTCCATTACCACTACCAGACGAAAATAATTTAGCACAGTACTTACATCGAGCTTTTCGGATGCCGTCCACCATAACTTCATCAAAATGATTCCAACACTCGGCTTTCTTTTTTTTTTCCCTTTTGACTTCTGGCTCATTACCGGAGGCATTGCTCGGCCCTTCTTCATCATGACCAGGCATAGGGTTAAGATTATGCCACGGAGTAGTAGCTTCGCCAACCGAGCTGCGTCCTTGACTATAATGCAGGGGGTCTTGATCAGGCGTGTATTCAAGATCTGGAATGTTTTGATTGAACTCCCAATTGGCTTGGGTATCTATCATACAGCCTGTACTCATTCGTCCAGGAACGAATGGTTGTGGTGGTGCTTGGATTGGTGTTTGTGATGGCCGTGGTGCTGGCGCTCGTGCTGGTGGTGGTGTTTGTGATGATGATGATGTTTTTCGTGATGATGATCTACGCTTCAATTTTTTCAGTAATCCAGTCATATTTGACGCTAAATTTTTTTACTAGATTGAAAAATAAAATTAGTAAGAGTAACTAAATACACAAGTATAAGAGCAGTAATTAATAATTAGAAATAATAATTAAAAGAATTAAAGAGTAACAAATGAATCACTAAGGGTAATTCAAAATTTGAGAGAGTTAGTAATTAAAAATAATTTAGTAATAGTAATTGATAAATATAAATTTATTAATTACTAGATAAAAGAATTAGAGAGTAACAAATTAATAAAAGGAGTGATTAGTAATTAAAATTTAGTAAGAGTAGTAATTAGTAAACAAAAGTAATAATTAGTAAAAGTACTAATTAGTAAATAAGAGTAATAATTAGTAAGAGCAGTAATTAGCAAGAGTAGTAATTGGAGAGGAAAATAGTAGAAAAGCTTGTAGAAATGTAGAATGTTTATATAAGAGAGAGTAAGAAGATTGGTGTGAAAAATTAGAGAGAAATGATGTAAATTTATAAATTTTTGAAACTTAACAAAAGACCAAAATACCCCTAAAAACTATCCGTTTATAGTTGTTGGGGAGTGTAAGAGTGTAAAAACCTTAAAAGAGTTGAAAAAATTAACTTGGACCAAATACTCCCAAACTAGCTGTTATTTTGCTGTTGGGGGGTAAAAGTGAAATTTAAGAAAAAAAAGGGGAATAAAACCGTTGGGGGAAAGGGGAAAAAGATGATTTTGAAAAGGGTAGGATCGGGCCAGACCTGGGCCGGGCCAAACCCGGACCAAACCTGGGCCAATTCCGGGCTTCGGTTCGGACCGGGCCAAACCTGGGCTTTTTCAGGCCTGGCCCGGATTTTTTACTTGAATTTTCTGGCCTGGTCCAAGCGCAGGCACTAAGCCATTATATCGCGGGCCGCTACTGTTCATTCACGGGCCTAGCCAACCCGGGCTAGAAACGGGCCGGGTCGGGCCGGCCCGCAGGCCGCCCGGCCCTTTGACAACTCTAGCTCTCTCTGCCCTCGGCGTGAAATTTTCTTTTCCCGTCCAGACATAGATTAATCCTTAGGTAGCTCCGTTGGGATGACTTCTTTTGAAATGATTCGTATGATGCTGCGAGGGTGACAGAGACGGACAAAGCATCTGCGCTGTTACGGCGGAATTCACAACAATGGAATGTCGTCGTTCTGTTGAGAGTCGTCTCTGTTTGTCTCTTCCCCACCAGCCGTCTAGTTATTTCCCTCCAAAACCCTCTCTCTTTCTTTCTTCACTAGTTCCTCTTCTTTTTACTCGACCCCAACATGGAGGCCCCTTCCAATTTATTGGCACCAGACCACCAGGTAACGCAGCTTCAATCCTTCAATCCCGTACCCATCGTTTTCTGTGTGCAAATCTGGGCGGACACACGAACACACACTCACTTCTACCATTTCTTATTTAAGCTCGTGTTTATGCCTCCTCGGTTCCCTTACTGGTAACATTGGTTAAAACCCACGCTCATGAAATAAGGTCATTGTAATTGATGAGCGAGATATGTTGGTATATCTGTTCTCTATGAGGACATGTAAAGTGTTAACGTCTAAAGACATTTCCATGTTAGTTGTTCGTCTAATTAACGTAACTGGGTTTGTTTTGGTGTATGACTGAGGTGAACTGCTTGTAGGGTCAGCTTCAGGTTTTTAATTAGAAAGTTACACTTCGTTATGGTAATTGCTAATCGTGGTTGCTCGGGTTTAGTGGATTAAGAAGTTGAAATGACAGTAACGCGGAAGAGGGGTGCGGGTTTTATCCTGATCTCAAATGTGATTGCTATGAAGGTTAAATAATCAATGGTCCCAATTTTCTAGAACCATTGTATATGCATACTACCCATTCCTAATCTAATAATGCCAAGAGGTGTGAAACATATGTCTCTATCCTTGAGTTCTTGCTCGTTTTGAGGGCATAAGAACTGCAGGCAGGGGGTTTTGGGTTGGGGGGGGGGGGGGGGTTGGAGAAGAAAGATGTGACTTATGGAATCAGGGAACTGGAAGTCTATAAAATCTGAATGTTGGAGTGCTTGTTGCGTAAATACACTTGAGGAATGTGTTTCGATTAGGCAATGTCGAGGACCATGTTTTCTGGTATTAGTACTTGGCTGTCAAGGAACAAATATCTTGACGTCAAGTATGCAAAAAAGAAGGATTTCTAGACCAACGAGTACTGTGAAGAAACGAGGGAGTAAAATAGTAAACGAAGTTGTCTTATCGAGAAGTTAATTACTTGTAGTTCATAGAAGTTTCCAGAAAAGGCAAATGTAAATGTGAAACGATCTGAGGACCTTAGTGTCGTTTAGGATATTCTCGAGGTGAAATTGTATGATAAAAAATGGTCTCATGTACCAAAAATATCACTTTCACACGTTGTAAACGCTAGTTGAATATAATGTTGCGAAAGTGAACCAATGCTGCGTTGCTAGATCTAGAAGACTATAGTATGTGGGCTAGACAAAAAAAAGTTGCTAAAATGCTGTTATGCAGAGTATTTTAGCAGCACAAAGTAGAGAGAGGCTTGCGATAAGTTTTTATAACAAGGATAACTCAATACTAGCTCTTTTTTTATAATTTGAAGTTTTGACGAGATAGGTTAGTTTAGTAGTCTATTGTCCCTTCTCTCAAGGTAGTTTTTCTGATCGAGCTGACGCCCCATTGTGTTACCATTTTCTTTGTTTAATTTAGGTAGATTTCAAAAATCGTCCTTCTCCTTTCACTTTCATTTCTATTTTGTCGTTTTTCCCTTTAGTCCTTCTGAGAAGCTTATGGTGTCCCAACTGGTCTTTATGTCGATTTCATTCGTTAAATCTAATAGGGAAAGGGCAAGACCGTAACTTATGTGATATTAAAAAATCCTCCTTCTGTCATTTCAATTTCTGAATTGTCCTTCGCTTCTTAGTATGGTCTTTTTCATCCTCCACATAAGCTACCATAATCTAATTGGTCCTAACTGTTTCCATATTAAGTTAAGTCCATGCTTGGAAGGACAAGACCGATCTATCTATTTCTTGAGATAAAAACACAAAACAAAATTGAAAAATCAAATTCTAACGTTCTCATCTTTTTTTATTTTTTTGGTTGCGAGGAAAGAAAATACAGTTAACTGTGCCTTTCAAAGGCTATTCCACTAAGATCAGCTAACAAGAAGCGCTGTAGTGTGTTGGGTTCTGCCAGTCGCACAAAGGGATGTGGTTGGTCTGCTCCAAGGTTGGCCAGAAAGTCCGCACATTTGTTGCCTTCTCGTAGGGTATGGACTATTCGGTACTTGTGCCTTTGCATGATGAATCTGCAATCTGCGATTAATGCTCTGGGCTGATGGCTTTGGTTTTCTTCTTCCTTCAACAGCTGTATTGCCACCATTGAAGCGGTTTCTACAATCATTTTCTGGATGTTAAGTTCTTTTCCATCCTTAGTCCTTGCTTTATTCCCCATAAATCAGCTTCTAGACTGGTTGTTGTTCCTAGATTTCCACAGAAGCCCCATTGCCAAATTCCACATTCATCTCTTAGGACTCCTTCAAAGTCCCCTTTCCAGGATTACCTCTTGCACATCCATTGGTATTCAGTTTGGAGTGTCCTCTAAAGGAAATTTCCAAGAGATTTGATTGTGCTTCTTTATGATTGTAGAGGATTGGAAAGCCTTTACCGTGTCATCATGATGGAGTTTGATCTTCCGGATTGTACTGTAATTAACCAGTTGAGTATTGCTGAAGATCCGTTGATTCCTGCTTTTCCATATATACCAAATAATTGTAGCAAAACGTTGGGAATTTGGATGTTGTTGGGATCCGACCTCTTTCTCATGAGGTGAGCAGTACTTTAGCAACCGATTTTGCATACTCAGGTTATCATCCTCAATCATGATAGTTTGTGGGAGGAAGTGTTTCCAAACCTCCCGAGCGGCATGGCAGGTTCTCAGCACATGTTCAGTGTTTTCCTGATGAATGATGGCAAATCACAAAAGGGGTTGGAAGTTAACCCTCTGGTGACACGCATGGAATTAGTGGGGAGATGGTTATGCACAACTTCCAAATTTTGTTGTCCTGAGGATTCCTATCGAATTGATGACCCAAGATGTTGTTATAGACACACTTAGAAGAGAAATGCCCATTGGTCTCCATGCCCCAAATGGGAACGTTCTCATCTTCATCTCTATTCTATCTACCTTTTGACCCATTTTCTTGACATCATAATATTTGGGAAGAAATATTAACGATGAGTAAATAACATAAACCGAAAATCAAATCCATATCAATGGCTAACACTTGAGTTAGGACTATCTTCTTGGATTGATTCAGCAAGAAAATTGCAAGAATTTTCTTGTCGTTGGGGTGGGAGGCCAACCGGTGAGGTGGTGATTTCTAATGACTGTGTAGGGTTCAAGGCCAAGGTATCTCTTTCTTACCTCCTTTTTGAAGAAGATGTTCTCGACTCTTTTAGGAGTTCGAATTAGGAGCAAAGAAAAAGTTATGATTAAAAAATCCAAAAAATGGTTGGTGGGAGCCGTTGATTGACTTATGGTCATGCTGATTTTTAGTTAAACTCGTTATTAGTGTGATATTTAGTAGGTTTTTGCTTTATGATTAGGTGTTGGCTTTTGGACATGGTATTGCTCAATTTCCCCTTATTGTTGCAGAAGCTTGAAAAATGCAAATTCAGTTGGTTTTGGGGAAAGTGAAGGCGTCAAAGACGCATGGAGGAGCTTGAGACCGGAAGTTTGGCAGAGTTGTAACGTTGGTGATTAGCTGTAGAGTTAGATTTCTAGAGATTCCAACTGGTCGAGATTGAGATTTATGGTATTTGGAGAAGAACGGCAAGAGACCTTGATAGGCTAATTGACGAAAAGGACTAATTAGATTATAGAAGTTGGATGCCACGGAAGCGGTTTTACAGTACACATGAAGGTGCCACAAGAGTGTAGTCCGACTTAGGTTTCAAGTTTGATACAGTGGATAGAGTAAGGATAACAGCAAGGACAGGAATCGGGGCAATCTAGACAGGTTTAGAGGATTAGCACTGTTGCGAGGGCGTAGGTCCGGAGTGACAATGATGACAATCAGGAGTCCGGTTTTGAATGTGTAGGTCTATTGTCAGGGTATGCAGTTGGATGCTTTGTATCTCTAGAATTCTCTAGCTCTGAGATTTTAATGTGAGAAATTGAAACTATGAACTAGCGTAAAAATTGTTGTATAGAAGATGAGTTCTCAAGGTCCTGTGATTATAGTAGCTGAGAATGCCTCGTCGTCAAGTGGTGTGTGACACTTCCTGGCAGCAACGATTTGCGAGGGTGGACCATGTGATGGTGTTCCGCCGTACCGGTGGCTCACCATACTAACATGGCCAGCTTCGCATAGTTTTGCTCTAACTGTCTAAGAAGAAAGACGTACACGATGTCGATGTGGCCAGAGAACGCGCTTTATCCGGCTGTTGATCCAATAACCTTACTCAGTTTATGGAGTATCTAGAGATGCGGAGACTTAATAGTGGTCGGGAAGGCCTGGCGCCCAACTCCCAGGCGGACTAGGCATGTTGCCCTCCAAAGACTTGCTCCCGTTTCGGAGTGACCCAGGGGTCGTGATCCTTAGAGATGCCCTAGTGACGAAGTACGAAGATTTATTACACGGTCACCAGGGCGGAGATAGTCTCGAGCAGTCGCCTATCTGCCGATGAGTCCTTGTACCGGAATGCTTTGAGCATGCTAAGGTAGTGTTTTAGAGTAATCCTACCTGGCGGAAGAGAAGTCCTTGTGCCGAAATACTGGGGGGTGGGGCTAGTGGGTCCTCGAGGGGTAGCCTATACCGAATTGAGTCTTGTACCAGAGCACTTAAGAGTACGTCAAGGCATTGCCTTGGAGGAGTCGCGTACTAGACTAACCGAAATAGTGTCTCGGACGAGCCACGTATCTGGCAGAAGAGGAGCCCCATGCCGGAGCACTTGGAGCTCCCTAAACTAGTGTCTTAGAGGAGTCGCCTATGTGAGGGAACAGACCCTTAACGCTAGAGTAAATTCTTGGAAATGAAAGAAAAAGGGAAAACATCGTGTGGGCCTGTTGTACAAGCTTAAATCAATCAAGGGGTGTCTTTCAAACCCTAGATCTGGAACTCTACAAGTTTTATCCAAGCCTTAAACTCGACGGAGTCGAGTTCTTTCAAGACGGGGAGAATTGAAGGAGGAGATTTTAAGCAAAGGTATTCTTGCCATATTAGCATCAGGGGAAATTAGATGTTTCTAAGTCCTTCAGTTACTAAGTTTAGTCTTTATTAGTTAGTATATATTCTCATAGTCCTTTTGTTATTAGGTTTTATGTTCAATTTTAGTGATCTCAAAGGTTCTAGACTATATAGGAATCTTTACTTGGTAGGAAACGCCTCTTTTGTTTTCTCTATATAAACAAGCACTATAGGAGCTATAAAAAGAGAGTATATGAATAGAATTTTCAGAAGCAGCTTTGCTTCTATTTCTGTGGTGAGCTTCACTG
This sequence comes from Escallonia herrerae, assembly GCA_033070095.1. Classification (NCBI taxonomy): domain Eukaryota; kingdom Viridiplantae; phylum Streptophyta; class Magnoliopsida; order Escalloniales; family Escalloniaceae; genus Escallonia; species Escallonia herrerae. Next base: position 121,693 of record JAVXUP010001096.1, read on the forward strand.
ATTCTCTTATAGCATAGATACCTCAAGGACTTAGTGAGGCTCTATGGTTGTCCTATCCGTTATTATTTTATTTTCTTATATCGTTATGCAATACAAAAAACTATCGTTCATATCGAAACCCCCCTATGCTGTACAATTCCATTAATCAGCGCATTAATATGTCAGAATGAGTAACATATTTGCAAGGTGTTGGTGAATAGTTTTTGTATTTAGCGTTTCCAAAACAGAATTAAAAAAAGGTGACAAAGAAAATAAAAAACTGAATTTGGGGATTGTAAAATCAGAGAAAATGGTAATCAAACAGGGCATAAGACTTCTTTAGGAACTTGAACTTCTCTGAATGTTCTGTATGGTTCTATGTCGGTGGGTTTATGTTTTCCACTGGAGAACCAGGTGAAGCAATTGTAACCAAAACATGATACTACACCTGCAACTAGATGAGGATGTAAAGATACCATGCATATGAAGCTTCAAAAAGATTATTGCAGATGAAAATCAGACGAGACCGGAGGAGCACTTGTACAAATCCGCAAAGCAAAACATGAGCAAACAGTGACTTGCCGGATTTGGATTTGGCGGGAAAAATCTCTGATGTATAAGTTAGAACGTGTGATGACGAATCCTAAACAAGTGGGAGAAAGTATGATGAGGGTAAAAGTTAGGCTTTCCTTGGACTTTTGTGGGTATTCACAGGGAGCTAGGGGGGTTACCTACTTGTAATGGGAGTCAACTACCTAATTGTTAGTTACATTAAGGGTCTATATCCCTTGTTCTTCAACAATTGTATTGAGGCGAGAATTCCAGAGTTTTCTGATAAGATCTTGAATCTACCAAAAAGGCGTGTGTCCTTAGTCAACCTTTAACCACATTTAACAATTAAAAGGAAACATGTCACTTGCTTATATGTGGGTATTTTATCCCCATCAAGGATCAACCTCCATACGCTATAGTCGATTTTGTAATGAACCCTAACCATGAGATGATGTAAAGGCTTGTGTGGCTTACCTCGTACATGTAGGTGCTTACAGAGTAGGTGTTATGGAAAGTACCGTTTCTTATATGATGGTAAAGAAACTTGGATCGTGAGAAAATGTTAATACAAAAGATTTGAACAATCACCTTGATTTGAAGAGGTCGATTGGCTAACTTCCCCTCTAAACACTATGCAGATCTGAACTTTAGTTTTGGTATGATGTTATTGACAATGGTGGCTGACTCGTATAATGTGACCAGATTCTCAAGTCTCTTTGGATCATGAGCTTTCGTGATGCCTTCACATTTGATACCACTTACCAAAAGACTGATGCTTTCCCCCAACCCCTCGGATCCTCCCCTTGGGAACGTTGCATCGGCCCACTTCCCCTCCTACCCCAACACCTACTATACTAGTGATGCTCCCTGCACCACAAACCCACATCCATTCCCGCTCCCTCCCATGTGTTCATGCAAGGGTGCTCTATCATCCGCTCATTACATAATATAGGTAGAGGAATCATAGCTAAGACTACATATGTTTGAAATTATGTCATCGGAGCGCAGAACTCAGTATTAGTATGCGATTCATTTCAATTGGAATGTCACTTATGATGTACTTTGCAGTAATATTGGGCCTCAAATCTCCTTTAGTCCAATAGGTCGTATATATATATATAACCATTGTAAAAAGCTAGGTCTTTGCCATATCCATATTTCCAATGCTTCATATTGACAGAGCAATGTCAGTGCATTTCCAAGACTTAGCAGTTGCATCAGATATAAGGCCCAGTCAATGTCTGATCTCCTTACTATGTTGATTTCATTTTAGTCACGCAAAGAGCTAAATCAAAGTACTCATATAACAAATAGCAGCAATGTGAGTTGGTCTAAACATAAATCACAAATGTCACTAATTTTGCTGAGGCTTTTCATTTTGCTTTGCAGGAAGAATATTTTCGTGCACGTGAGGACCCATTTTTTGATGGGATGAGGAAACGTGATGCATCTGTGCGGAACCGGGCACCTATTACTGGTTTTCAAGGAAAGGCTACTAAGCAAGACATTTCTCAGTCTGCATCAGATATTGGTGATAGAGGATCCAGAAAGATTCTCATGAATATATCTGATAATGTCACTCATAGTCTGTCAAAAGATCCACCATTAGACATGATTTCAGACCCTTTTTTAACTGTAAGGTCTCTAAGGACTCCAGAAATAACGTTTCCATTGACAAGTACTAAGTCAGATTTGCGCATTGACTTCCAGGATGAAAATGATAAATTAACGAAGCAGTCTAGTTTTAGGGCTAGTGAAACAGATGTTGAGTCATATGCTCTTACTAGTCTGAGGTGGCCTGCCATTGAAAGATCATATAGCATGAACAGGAGAAGTACAAATATCTCTGGAATTCCACTTCCTCCATCTGCAGCGTCATTCTATAATGGGTATTCACCAGATGTGGAAATCGTAGAATCGTGTGAAAGCATTCACAGACTTAATATGTATCTCAAGGCTAGAAGGGACGATGTCAATGCTGGTGCGCCCGGAAGGTTCTTGCATGTTGTAATGGGGCAGGATATCTCTGGTATGCCCAGTTTGTTATCTTTTAATGCTTGCCAACCGGGATCTGCTCCCTCGTTATCTCTAGTTTTCCTTTTTCCTTTTACTTCTTGTTGCAGTGTCCACCACTTTGAGGTTTAAACATAGATTTGTTTAATGCCTGAAAGAATTAAAAAAAAAGAAAAAGAAAGACCTGTTGTTATACGGGTGACTATTGTGACTTCTCTATTTGACAGCACCTTTGCGCCAATACCTATTCACTCTGAAAATTGTATCAGATGTGACTATTTCACCTGTTGGTTTTACTAACAGTAAATTTTTAGATATAGTTGAGATTTGAGATCTTGATTTGCATCTTTTGGGTATTATAATCAAAATTGTGAAAATATATGTGTGTGTATATGTGTGTACTTATGCCTATATGTTTGATGCCAAAGCTTTAAAAAGTTGTCTTTAGTTTTTGTCAAGCATTGTGAATTACAAAGAAACCTTTTCTTTTTCTTCATATACAGTATTGTTCTTACTTACAATGTGGCATAAAAAAATTGTAGAGAGGGTGGAAAAGTATTTTCTTCTCCGTATCTAAAATTTCTTCTGGTCTGGCATAGAGTCTGGCATAGAGTCCTGCTATGATCAGAGAAAATAACTCTGGAAATGAGCCTGGTGCCAAAGTTAATTAAGATTCATTTTAGTGGTATTCAGGAGTTTGAAAGAAAGCTAGCTAAGAAATATCTATTTTTTCCCAAATGAACTGATGAACTATCTGCCTTGTTAGATGGCACATGTTATTGCAACTTAACACAATATGTATGCAGATATTGGATCAGTTGCTTCAACCATTTCATATGCTTTCTACTTGAATGAAACACTGAAGAACGACCAGTTCTGCACCGTGCCTGTGGTTAACATGAAGAGGGCAGACCTGAACTCTCATTCTGAGCTCAAGTGGCTACTTGAGTCATGTAACATTGATCAAGCAAGCTTGATTTTCTTTGATGAGGTATGTTCCAAGCCACTTTGAAATTAGATAGTAGGGTGCGAAGGCGGGTGAGGAGCTATATGGTAGAATTATGCTCAACCTGCACCTACAGAAATGAACCATATCCTTTAGGGCAGGAAAGGACGCTAGCTTAGTACACGAGGTTCCCGCCAGTGCAGGGTCTGGGGAGGGTCAGATTATGCAGCCTCATATCTGCTAGTGCAGAGGGGCTGATGAGCTTTAATTCATTTCTCTGAATGCAAAGAGAAACATGGGAGAAGAAGTATAATTATACTGTGTGGTAGGAATATTTTGTCAGTTTATTCTTTAAACAAAAACTACAGTTAGAATCCTTACTTTCTTGGCTGCATGATAGCTATATGCTTCAAGTATCGCTAGAAATTATTGGTAAATCTACGAGTCTGATGCCCAGTGATTGACAAAAATTCTCCCCGTCAATTGAAATAAATTTTCTTCTTTAACCGGTGAAATGCTTTGCAGATTGACCTGTCATACTATGATCTATTTGGGAGCCTGAAAATAGTTTTACTTAATGACGATAAGCTTCCCACAAAACAAGAGGTAATAGTTTTTGAAGTTTATCTGGTATATTACTTAACCACTGAAAATGATGAGTGTTTGCCAGTTTCGTCTTGGAATAGGCATTAAAGGAGGCTGTGGTTGAAGCTTTCAATTGCCGAAAGGTATGTTAAGTCAGTATGGTTAAATTTGCTTTGATTTTGTCTATTCTTAATTCCACTTCCGAGCATGTTGCAAAAATGAATGATATCTTTTCACTCCATTTTAGTGTGATTCTGCATACCCTTGGGCTGATATCCTAACTGTGGGGCAGGTGAAATAATCATCACTTATGAAGTTTTTTGTTTCGCCCTTTGTACTATTTATGCGTATGTATTTACTTATCAACAAAAAATGAAAAGGAGAAAGAGAGAGACTCTGATGGTCACTAATAGCAGCAGAGGAAAGGCCAAAACAATAACTTTTGCTTTTACTGGAACTTGTGAGAGAAATTCAAGGGCTATACGTTTACAAAATTTTGTTTTCGTTTTTGTAATGATGATGAAAAAGATGCCTATTTTTTACGTACTTTTATCTTTTTCCGTATTCGTTTTGAGTAATATATCGAAACAGTAGCAAAAAAGGTGAAAACACCCAAAGGGTACCTTTTTTCACGATTTGTATTCTGTGTCAGAGAATACAATCCTGTCTCCACAATCTTGCCATGCCCCTCCCACTAAGCTGCATCCTAGCTCTCTCTCTCTCCCCCCTCTCTCTCTCTCTCTTCCTATACTCTTTCTTCACCCCACAGACAACAAGATCAACTCCCATCTGAAAGGAGATCTCGTCGGAATCCAGATGAAGGAGATCTCGCCGGAATCCATGGCCAGATTGCCGAAGCAGTGACAGATGGCCGAAGGAGACTGCATCGGAATCTACGAGGTTCTGCTCTGATGGGGTTGGCGAAATCGCTGGGCAATCTCGCCGGAATCCACGAGGTTCTGCTCTGATCGAGATTGCTGAAGATTGCCAAAGCAATCTCGTCAGAATCCATGGCGAGATTGCCGAAGCAGTGACAGATGGCCGAAGTAGATCTGCGCCGGAATCTACGAGGTTCTGCTCTAATGGGGTTGGCGAAATCGCTGGCCAATCTCGCCAGAATCCACGAGGTTCTGCTCTGATCGAGATTGCCGAAGATTGTCGAAGCAATCTCGCCAGAATCCATGGCGAGATTGCCGAAGCAGTGACAGATGGCCGAGATCTCGCCCAATTCCACGGCGAGCTCTTTCATCTTATTCTCTTCTTTAACATGGGGATGGACAAGGAAGGTCATTAGGTCAGCCGAATTAGGGAGAGATGGCAGGTGTTGGAATGGTGGGGCAGGATGTGCATTTTGGAGTAAGGGTAAAATTGAAAAAAATGGCCGTAACGGTAGTGAAAGCGGAAATAAAAATTTAAACATACGAAAACAACCTGAAAAAAGGAGGTACAAAAAAGTGGTGAAAATAATAAAAGTACACAACCATATTCTGTGATTGGATACGGAAATATTGAAAATGAAAACACAATTCAAATACACAAAATAAAAACTGTAAACGTACAGCTCCTCAACTTCCCCATGCCATCAGCTCTGAAGCACGGACACCTCTCCTAGGTGGAGGCATGGTGTCCTAAACGGACGGACACCCCGTCACCCTCCGGACACCGCCCGACACGTGTCCGACACGGCTAATCGGTGTCGTATTTTTTTTTATTTTCCGACGCCGTGTCGGACACTTCGTTGAGGAGTGTCGAACACGGGAATGTGTAGTGTCAAACGATTTGGGACTACTTTGGAACTTTTGGAAGTAATTTCAGGGGTAGTCGTCTTCCCTCTCACCTAATTTGTCGGCCGTCTTCTTCTCTCTCGTCGCCGTGTTGCCGGATCTGTCGCCGAGTTGCCGGAGCCGACAGATCTGAAAGTCGCCGATGTTGTTGGAGCCGACAGATCTGAAAGGCGCCGGTGTTGCCGGATACCGAAGCCGACAGATCTGTACACCGTCGCCGTCGCCAGATCTCTCGCCATCGTCGCCGGAGGTCCTCCATCGCTGTCGCTTACCCACAGGTCTGCTTCTTCTCTTTGTCTCGTCAGTCGTCTCCTTCCTCTTCTCTTTGTCATCTCTTTCTTGCTTAGAGGTCCTCTCGCGTCTTTCCTTTCCTTTTTTCCTTTTCTCCCTCTGTCGTGCATTCTACCGAAAGACCTCTTTTTTCTTTTTCTTTTTTTAACTTCATTTTTTTGCCCAGTACCAAATAAATGTTCATGTGACTTGTATTTATTTAAATTCCTTATTTTAGTAGTTTTTCATTATTGTTTGTTATTTTAGGTTATGAAATGTATTTGATACTTATTAAATATATAAAAATATATTTATATATATTAAAAATTAGCGGTGTCCAAAATCTGATTTTTTGGAAATTGCGGTGTCCGGTGTCCCCATCGGTGTCGGTGTCCGTGCTACCTAGGCCATCAGACATCTGAAAATAAAGATATTCCTATTTCATTGCAGTTTTGATTAGATTCCAAGATAATAATAAGAATATCAGTTGGTTATCATGTTGAGTTTTGAATAAGTAGATTCATGCCTACTATCCACTTCATGTTGTAAGATGAATATATTGTATTTTAAGGTTTTCCATTGGGTAATTACAGCTGTTCCTCACAGTCAAATTCGCATATGCTTTAACTTTTGGTTAAACATTTAGGTACAGGTAGATTGTTCACCTGTTTTTCCTTCTATCCCTACTGGAAGTATGATTATTCTAATCCACGTGCTTTTGCCTCTCTATTGGAGAGTTCAGCGAGATCAGGATTATTGTAAAACTGGCCTAGCAATAGCAAAAAAAAGCTCAGTGCTGTTATGTAGGACCAAGGGACCAGCTGATGGAGAGCTTATTTATAGTTACGGGCAGTAGAACTATAACTAAGCCGACTTGTACAACGTTTTGCGAAACTTTTTATGCATCGGCCCTGGATACAAAGATAAAAGTAATGCACCTGTCCCCTGAGAGTTCCAGGTTCTGTTTGCAACCTTTTTATTCTCAATCTTTTAGTTTTAGTTTTCACTTTTTTTGAAATCATATTTTGGTGTCTGGAATCATTTTATTTTTGAAAAAATAAAAACTCTTTCCAAAACTAGCCCTGTTTTTAGATAGAGCATATTCAAGCTCTGGTTGTGGAGTTTCAGATTAGTTTTGAGACCCCAACTTCGAACCTCCATTGAAGCAATTTTTAGGTTTATTTTGACAAACAGACCACAACCAGCACCAGACCTAACGCTGCAGCCACCGCCGCGAGACCTAACTGCCACTACCTCCACCACCCAATCTACCACCGCCACTGCCACCTGCACTACCATGACCAGCAACTGGCACCACTTCCACCAGCATCACAACGAACGACCTACAGCGATCACCACCAAGTCCACCACCATCTCCTCCTACAATCCAAGTTTTCCGAGACTAACACTGATTTCAATTCAGGTTAGTCTCGATCTTAGTGCAGATCATACGAAAATGCTACAGTGTAATTATGGTGAGGAATGTTGGTAGTAGCAAAGATACGCCGCAGTGAGAGGATCACCATGATTGGGCTACTGATTGAGCTTTTAGAAGGAAGGAGAGCTTTGGTGGTGTTGGGTGTGCAGTGTTGTGTAGGGTCATGGAATGGTGGGACATCAGCTGAAGGAAGAAACAGCAAGAGAAAAAAGAAACAAAGAGCCAAAAAAAATTGAGAGCTGATTCAAAGACTCCAGAGTTTTCTTAATTATTTGAAAAGCAAACTGGTGTTAGGGTTTGATTTTTCAAAAACTTTATAAAAACTTAAAGGTTCTCAAACTTATGGTGCAAAGTTATAGTTTATCTCTCTCTCTCTCTCTCTCCCCCCCCAAATTGTGGAGATCTTCTGCATTTCTAATTTTTCCAACTCCCAGTGATTCAGAGAAGTCTTTCATCCTTACACGTGTGTGATTAAGACATCTCCACTTCCTATGGACAGCTAATAGGTAAAGGAGATCAAGGTCATACATGCAACACTTGTATGTAGCACGTACAGGCATGAAAATTGTTAAGTTATTATGTATTCTAATTTCTAAGAGCATATGCTGTCCGGGCACAACATGTATTTTTTCATCAATACTCCACCTTAAGTGCAAGCCCGCAGTTGCATGTTGAGAAACAATAAATGGGAAAAAAATGAGAAAATTCTATGATGGGGCCACATGCATGCAGGAAGTATGTAAAGCACGACCTCTTGCAACCCTGAGCTCTGGTTCCAGGTTAAGTTCTCTTGTAAAAAGCAAGCTAGCACGCCCTTGTCAGGTGGCAATTTACCAATTGTTCTAAATGCTTAATCTGTTAGAGGATGGACCTAAAAATGCACATCAAGCCAAGCAAACTCCATTGGGAGCTTTATCTGAAGGAGAATGTTGTTGATAGTTGTAGAAATCACCATGACTTAGACAAATTCTTTCATGTAAATCCTCCTTTAGTAAAATTTCCATTGAATGTTCTTGCATAAAGTCTCCGTACTGCTTTTGCTTTACGCTCACGTGTATCTCTGTTCGATCAACTTAGTTATGCTCTTCTAAAACAGGACTCTTCATGCTGTACAATAATCGCTGAAAAGTTTGCAGTCGCTTTACCAGAGATATTGGCTGGCAAAGGATTCAGTCAACTTTTGGTACTACCACTTCAACTATGTCTAATCTCCAGTCTTTCTACTTTGTTCATCCAATTGAGAAGTCGTAGTCTTATGGATTCCAAACAGATAACCTTGTTAGTCTTTATTAGCCATTCGAATTAATGCTACCATGTCCGCTTGCTTATTCTGGCTTTTTGTTGACCACATAACGTCACATCATGGGCTGTCTCACTATACTATCTGCTCTATTTAAGCTCCATTTCTCCTCTCTGCCCACTGATTTAGATTATGTCGTATGATTTCTTTTTTCGTTCCTTTAATTGCAGTTGGCAGGCATCCTCCTTGATACTGGAAACTTGACGAACCCTCATTGTACATCCACAGATAAGTACATGGCAACACTGTTGATTAACGGAGCCGGTCGATTTGGATGCAGTGGTCTTTACCAAATTTGTATGCTCTGCATCTTCGCAAATCTTCAGATTTGCAGTTTTGAGTTGGAAATTCCATCTTCAGAATGAATATGCCTATGTTTTTACTTACCAATTATCCTTTTCACCTTTCAGTGAGATACAAAATGTACGATGTATCTGACCTAAAAGTTGGGGAAATATTGCGCAAAGATTTCAAAAAGTGGACGAGAATAGGTTTGGACATGCCCTTTCCTCTAAGACTATTGTTGAACAAGGATTTCGAGCAAATACGTACTAATACTATTGTCCCATGTATGCATTGGCCTTAAACACCATCACACTTTATGAGCTCTCCCATGTGTGAAGATGAACAAAGTAAAAAAAAAAAATAGCAGATACTATTGTTTTGTTGTCACTGTGAAGGGGCCTTTATGCTCCAATTTTGAGATTTGATGTAAATAAAGCAGTTCTTGGTATGACCAGCCACTTATCTCCTATCTTTCAAAAACAAGGGGAAATGGTAGTAATGACATTGACTGGTGCAAAACCATTGAAAGAGATGCTTTGTTCTGTTGAGTTATGTCAGTCATGCATATAACTCAAAATTTGTGGGAATAATGTTACTGAATTTTCATGGTGAGTGTGCTGTTTCATGGGCTACAATATGTTTCAACAATTATTTCAATGTTCTTATTGCTTTTATGCATCTTGTGTCACCCATGTACAGTTGGTTTAGCCTCATGCAGAAGTGAAGGATAGATGCTTTGACAGCCCTTTCTCTATTTGTATTCTTCTTGTCTATCTTTGCTTATCTTATATCTAAGATGTAAGTCTTCTCTCATACTTGAGAGACATCTGAGTTGTTTTTCTGCCATTCCTTTCGTCTGTTCTTCTTTTATTCTTAAGGACAGTATCAAAAGACTTGCAGAAATGACTCAGTCAGAGACCTAGTCAAGTATGAAAGTTTGTCTTCAAGTAATCAACTCTAGGAATCATCATCTAACCCAACGACGCAGTGTAATTCAATGATACTTCAGTAGTATTTAGATTGGAGTCTTAGTCTTAGTATATAGTGTACTCAGTTTTAGTACACCATAATATCCAACTTCACAGCATCTGTAGGATTATGGTCAACTTTTGGACATGTCTCTACATGCCCAGCATTTTTTTTTTTGTGGTAAGAAAGTTCCTTTATTAACTTGAAAGCACAGTATACAATATCCATCTATTGTCTTTACAATCTATGTTACAAAACTATCAAAAATTCCATCCTGCTCTTAACGCTGCAGCACTGTGATTGGGATGTTCCAATTATGGCATAGTTAATGGTCTTCCATTGAGGATACCATCTTCCTCCAACTCAGTCTATAAAGCATCCATAGTTCAATCTCAGCAATGAGTTCATCAATCCCCTTCTGTTGGCCTGTAAATGTCCTCTGGTTTCTTTCCTTCCAAATCCCATCCACTGTCACAGCCATAGCTAGCTTGCTCAATGCAGCCCTAAAGCTTTTACCCCTGAATTTAGTGCTAGCATATTTTAAGAATTGTGACCAAGTGCTAAATGTATGCCTAATTCTCAACTTGCTCAGGACTTTAGTCCATATATTTTGTTTCTTGTATAATAGGGCAGGCCATGAATAGATGCTCCATTGTTTCTTGATGTGAGCAGAAACAGCAATAGTCCTCAGTTACCACACCCCATGCCTTGAGCTTGTCTTTAGTTCTCAGCTTCTTCTTGCAAAGCATCCAAGGAATGAATGCACATTTAGGAATATGCCCAGGGAACCACACCACTTTCCACCATGAGGTTTGTGCTTTGTGGTTCCTGATTTTATTCCAAGCAGAGCTTATGCTGAATTTTCCATTTGCACTATGCAGCCATTTTAGTTGGTCTACAGCATCTGTATTAGGGTGGTAGTAAGCAGATAATTGACAGTGCAATTCTTTAAGCTGATGTGAGTGATCTTCTTGGGATATTCCAGCCATTATTCATCCATGGTTCACTCACTTTCAGGTTGAGTGAACTGGCTGCATCATGGATTATCCTGTGCCCAAATTGCTGCACTATAGGGCCTGAAGGGAGCCAGTTGTCTATCCAAAACCATGTATTCCTACCATTCCCAATTATATATTTAATATCAGCTTGCCATATACTCCTTAGTTTCAGAATTTTCCCCCATGTCCAAGATAGATCAGCAGGGGCTTTAAAGCACCAAATCTGGTCTTTAATTATGTATGTGTGGCTCCATTTCACCCATAGTGTATCTTTTTTTGATGCAATATCCCAGACATATTTAGATATAGCTGCCTTATTCCAATCATGAAGCTTTTTCAATCCCAATCCACCTTCTTTTTTGGGTGTGCATACTTCTTCCCAAGCTACTTTTGCTCCTGTACACTTGATATCACATCCATGCCACAAGAAACTTCTTATTTTAGCTTCTATGCTAGAGATTATTTTCTTGAGCAAAATGAATATAGAGCACCAGTAAGCTGCATGCTAAATAGCACTGAGGTGGCCAATTGCATCCTTCCAGCATATGAGAGTTGTTTGACTGTCTGGCTGTTAATCCTCTTGCTAATTTTTTCAACTAGGACTTGACAATCAGAGGTCTTCAACTTGGTAGTTATTAAGGGAACTCCTAGGTAAGTGACAGGAAGTTTACCTGGGGGAATCCCCATCAATTGTGCCATCTGCTCCTGTAGATCCTCAGATAAGCCAGCCATGAACACTGAGCTTTTTTGAAGATTAGGATTAAGACCAGACATTTGTCCAAATTCCAAAATAGCATTTTTGATAATAGAGATAGTGTGAGTATTTGCTCCAGCCAAGATGAAGAGATCATCAACAAAGCAGACATGAGTGATTTTTTGTTCTTCACATTTGGGATGGAAGGTAAACTCAGCTTGTCATGAGACATTCTCCAATAGACATGTGAAAGCTTCCATCACCAATATAAACAGATAAGGGGAGATAGGGTCACCCTGTCTTAGCCCCCTTTGACTGCTAAATAATCCCTCCATTGATCCATTCAAGTTAACAGAGAACTTTGCAGTGCTCACACATTTTCATGATCCAATTGATATATTTATCTGGGATCTGTAAGGCCTTCATGATCTTGTGCAAAAATTCCCACTCCACAGTATCATAAGCTTTCTGAATATCAATCTTCATGGCACATCTAGGTTTTCCATCATTCCTGTGATAATTTCTCACCAATTCTTGCATCGGTAGGATATTATCTCCAATACTCCTTCCTTCCACAAAAGCAGATTGTTGCTTACTGATTATATAGGGCAACACAGCTTGCAATCTTTTACACAACATCTTAGTTATACACTTGTACATCACATTGCAGCAGGCAATATGCCTAAAGTCCTTCATAGTACTAGGAACTGGGACTTTAGGGATCAATGTTAATGCTGTGCTGTTGAAGATTTTTATAGCCCTATTCTTATTGAAAAATGCCAATACGGCTTTACTCACATCAGTGCCTACTATCCCCCAGTTTTGCTGAAAAAATTCAGCATTATATCCATCTGGGCCTGGTGCGTTATTTGTTTTGATTGCAAAGATTGCATCCTTAACATCAGCTTCAGTATAAGGTTTCACCAGGAACTCTTGCTGTTCAATACTTAACTGCTTCTACATAATTCTCTGTAAGATTGTCTGAGTTTGTTCATAAGGTGGCTAAGATTGTCCAAGAAAAGTTGAGAAATGATGTATTGCTTCCTTATGAACATCCTGTTCTCCCTTCACCAGCTCCCCTTCAGCATTGTATATAGATAAGACCTTATTATGAGCTCTTTGAACCTGCATCTTTTTGTGGAAATATGAGGTATTCCCATCACCTAATTTGACTTCCTTTACCCTGGCCTTCTGGTGATAAAAGCTTTCTTCAGCTGTTAGCAAATCATAATATTCCACATGAAGTTGCTTCTCAGTTTCAGTTAGTCCATTTCTCAGCTCACCCAACAGGATTTGGTTTTGGACAGTCTGTAACTCTTTTAGCTTATCAGCTACTTTAGCAGATATATGGCTATAATGTGCCTTATTTAGCTGCTTGAGCATAGGCTTTAGTCTTCTCAACTTCTGATATAGGTTATGCACCTCATCTCCATAAGTGTGAGGTTCCGAAGATGCTTTAAGAACTTGTTTGAATGAGGGGTGTAGCATCCAAAAGTTAAAGAATTTGAAGGGTCTAATGCCAACATACCTTTGTTGAGACACTGTGATGAGCAGCAAACAGTGGTCAGATAGCCATGGATCACACACTTCCACTTCAGATTGAGTAAACTTATCCAGCCAAGCAGAGTTTATTAAGGCTCTATCTATCCTGCTCGAAATTAATCCATCTTCTTCTCTGTTATTACTCCAAGTGTATAGACTTCCTTTAGTAGTCATATCTTGTAAGTTTAGGCTGAAGATGCAATCATTAAATTCCCTGGTATCCATCATGTTGATGCCACTTCCTCCCTGTCTTTCATGTGGATATCTGACCACATTAAAGTCCCCCATAAGTAACCAAGGTCTCTGACCAATCACTATAGCATCATTTTGCAATTGGTTCCATATGTGCATGATATAAACCAAGGTTCTTGGCCTGATTGAGATATTTCCACAGTGATTACCTGAGTGTGATTGGAGATGACATTAAAGTCCCCCATAGGGGTTGGGTACATGCCCAGCATCTTGTATGGTTCTTAGAGGTGTTAATTTTTTTGCTTTGCCAAAGAACATTGGTCCTCTGCTTTCTCTATTTGTAGGACGTCTTGGGTGATGCCTAGATACGTTATTTTATTGCTTAATGCTAAGAAAATTTCGGTGTCATTTCAAAGATCTGTGTGGGCCAAAATCGGAGAGGAGCTTCATTATGTCTTTGGTGGTTATTTTTGCAGGAACCAAGTAGGCGTCATTTCAAAGATCTGTCTAGGCCCATTTTGGTCTTTTCGATGTCAGTTTTTCCTGGACATTTGACAATAGAAATGTCTCTTTAACTCTTTGTTAATGATTTTGAGATGATTTTGCATAATTTTCTAGGGGTTGGCAGTCTGTTAGTATACTTCTTGTGTTCACAGGTTTGCCTCCTTTTGGCAGTTCTTTTTCTCAACAATTTCTTGGTATAAGAATTTAAAGCACAATACTCGATCAGAAAATGTTGACTGTTGTTAACAAAGAGTAGGTATTTAAGAAGCATGTTGGTCGTCCATAGGGAGTTCTTACTTAGGATGCAGTGTTTCACAAAGAAACACTAGTCAATTTCCCTGAGGAGATTCTGCAGGTGCTTACGAGAATACCTCATTTTAATGCACCGTTGGGCACGCCAGCTTGTATATTACTTGAGAAAGAAGTCTAAACCACAATAAGGAAAGTGTTTGGACTACCAACACAACAGAAAATTGGGTAAGAATGGTATTAAGACATACTCTTGAACTCTTATAGGACTGGGAATGGGATTTTTTTTTATTCTTCGCAGGAATTTCTTTCCTTTTCGTTTCTTTCTTTTGATATTTAATTTTAGCTATCCCAGATCCTATGTCTTTGTGAGGATGAATGCCTCTCCAGCCGAACGAATATTAAATAGGGTCCAACGAATTCTAGACAGTTAGAGTCCACTGAAGTGTAGTGAGTAGTTGAATATACGGGCTTGTGATCATCTGAGAAGATAGAACTAGATTTTTACATGAGTAAAAGCTCATTGATGATTGACTCACATGTGACCACTGGTATACATAACAAATATTCTCTAGGTGTGTTTTGTTTGTAAATATGATTTGCAAGTAGTATTTTAAGGATTATAACAACACAATATTATAGAGCTGTAAAAATACTAAGATTTATACACATACATATATATCATCTAATACTGCGGTAGGTGTCAAATGTATCAGAGCTAATTTCATTCTGAATTATATTAGGTTCCTCAGAGCATCAATATACTGATAATGTAGGTAAAAGTTAAGCTGTTTTGATAAGTTCAATATGGTTGCTGGCAAACTGGTAAAAGAGTCACAAACATAAAGTGGTATAAATTTATGAAGACAGGGTGGCCTTAGTGCTGGGGTAAAGTTTTTCCATTCTGATCTGGAGGTGACAGGTTTGAAACATGGAAGCAGCTTCTCCCCAAAGTGGGAGTGAGGGTGCACACGGTTACTCCTCCCCATACCCCATAATGACGGGTGCCTCGTGGTCTGGTCAATCATTTAAAATGATTATAATGGCAAAATGAAGAAGACGCGTATGACAAGTCAAGCCTAAGGTGTTTATGTTCTCAAATTTCGTCAACTGAAATGAATAACGTTAACTGCCATGCCTATCCCACTTTTTAATT
This sequence comes from Escallonia herrerae, assembly GCA_033070095.1. Classification (NCBI taxonomy): domain Eukaryota; kingdom Viridiplantae; phylum Streptophyta; class Magnoliopsida; order Escalloniales; family Escalloniaceae; genus Escallonia; species Escallonia herrerae. Next base: position 137,149 of record JAVXUP010001096.1, read on the forward strand.
TCTATTGTTAGTTCTGATAACATATGATGTTACACTTGACTGTATATGGCTGACAGAACAGAGAGAGATGTTTTATTTTGTGTTTCTCTGTGTTTTCTGATGCATACATCTTCAATCGGTTCTTGGCAGGGGCACAATTAAGCTGTGTAACCATTCATACCATTCCTTTTGTTTCTGTTTTATATATCATGTACTCATGTCATTAATAAACCATAGACAGGAATTACCACATTAGGTTTTTGCAGGTGAAAATAGATTTACTTCATAACTTGATACACATCTTATGTTTCGTCATACAATTGCAAATTTAGCCAGACACTAGTACCTTACTTTGATGCTTGCTACCTTTTGCGCTGTTGCGACAGGTAAACCAGAAAATGCTGGGTCAAGATTGATGGTCTCTCATGTTGGAATGAGTTCAATTGGAATATCCATTGCACGACTCTTGGCTCATGACAATATGTCGACTCAAGAAATTGTACATTTTCAGCGTGAGTAAACAATGACAGAATACTTAATGTCATGAGATGTAGACAGATGGTAGATAGTAGAGCGGTGGAGAACCCTTTGTGATCCAAGAGTGTGTGTGGTCTTCTTGTAAAATCTTCCTTTGTGTAGTGAAATCCTCTTTTAAGCCAACGAGTGTTGGTGAGGTGCTTGCCAACGGGAACGGCAAGTTTTGGGGTGTAAGGCTCACTTAGGTGGCCGTCGGGTTGGCTTGTCTAAGTGCCGAACGGGTTGACCGCGAGTTCCGGGCCCACGACTCTCTCAGTCCGTCACAGGTGGTGTATGACAACCATGGTCATTAAAATCATTATGGTCATAAGATCCTCAATGCAGTTGCCATGAAACTGTCAATCCCAACTTTGCCTTTAGAAGTTGGCTTGAACTTCTGTCTACGTCTGTGTACAACTTCTGTCTAGTCTTCTTGGTCTTTTTTCCCCTCCTTCAAGGCCCTCCATGGTTGCCAGATTCTAGAGGTATCCGATCTGCTCTTATGAAGCATTGGGCCTTCTTTTCCCAAGCTTTCGATATGAACCCTCTTTAATGGTTGTGCTGCACTAGTATATGTAATTCCACCTAGTGAAGGCTCTTGTACAAACTGAGAATACTACATGCTTTAAAAAGCTAGCACTTGCCTTATTCACTCTTTTGCAAATAGCCTTTTGCAGTCTAAGGTATACAAACTTGTCTAGTCATGATCTTATGTGGCATCAAATGAAACAATTTGGATGATCATTAATTGACGGCAATTAGCAAGCTTCCTCCCTTTGGTTGAATATATATCCATACTTCTTTTGAACTGGCAGGTACAGAAAAGCTGCGGCTTCTCATGGTTGTTTCTGGCTACTATGATCCTCAGAAGAACTTCAAGGTTAGGATAGACTTGTTTAATTATTTTTTAATGGAGCATGAATATATTAGGTAGCTTAATTTTACGTAAAAGGCGAGCGTCAGTTTGAACTAAAATATCAACTGTCAGTTTTAATTTTTTTTTGGTTTTGTACATTCAGATCATCTGTAAACATGCTGCAGCAGTCGACACCTTTTCTATTTTATCCACCCACCCAATGAGTGAAACCACATATTGTGTTCCCATTGCATAGAATGTTGGTTCTTGAAAAACAGTTTCTAGGTAGACTATATCGTGGCTAATTCCACCATTAACCGTGCTTGCCTCTGTCTGATCTTCGTGTAAGAGAAGAGAAAGGCAATAAAGCATTAGATTAAGGGTCATATAATTAATCAATATGACAAATGCTATTTACTTGATGAGCAATCAAACTTTAGTTCATTTTATATTATTGTGAAAATATATGTTTTTGTGGTGAATATATATCAACTCTTGACTACTTCCTCCTCTGGTGTAACTTAGAGAGAAATATTGGTCTCTGCTGAATCTGCCGAGCTTATGAATAACCTACTTCATTTCTTCAATTCCAATGCGTCCAACCTGCCACTTAAAGTTTTGCAACAACCAGGTCAGTTTGTCGTTTTTGTTGTATTTTGCGGAACTTTTCTGCATCCATAACTAATTACATGGGCCATCTTTCATTGTTATTCATGTATCTCACTGTTGGACTTGTTAGTTATATTTTTCTTTGAGGGTATTATTGTCTTGTAGATGTTGGCTATATAATAATAGATAGGGGAGAGATTGTGGCATCTAATGTTAGACCTTTCCTCAAAATCTGTTTCGTCTCTTTTTCTTTCCCATTAAACCCGAGTTCCAACTTGGTCTCGCGAGTAGCCAAGTAGGTTTTAATCGTGTACACACACACACACACATATGGGTTGTGATCCATTACTAGCGCTAGCAACTTAACCCAAGTTGCTAGCGCGATCTGGCCGTCCAAGCCCGAGAATGGACGGACAGATTGCGCGCCACGACCACCATTTTTTCACCGTCTGCTACATAATGTAGCGGACAGCCAAATCGCGCTAGCAACTTGCTAGCGCTAGCAATGGATCACGACCTATATATATATATATATAAAATCTTTTGTGTTGCTAGGCCATAGAAAGTTTTCTATGGCATAACAGTAAAAAGATCATTAATGCCCTTATTTCATTTCCAAATGTATTAATTCATTAATGATAAATGCATAATATTTGTTTTAGATTTTAACAACCCTAAAATTTCACTATCTTCTCCAGCCCTCACTATCGACAACAGTGCATAGCGTCTGTGACAGCCGCAACACATGACGGTGAGGAAGAGAGATGGCTGGAAATCACTTCCCCCCCCACACACGCAAAAAAAAAATAAATAAAAATTTGTCCTTGAATCCCACCGGTGGTTTGTTGCTACCTCAGTGGGTGGCTACGGTGGTTCGGGCTGCAATTTGTGCGATTATGATGGTGCGGGCTATGATTGTGGGGGGCTGTCATGGTGGGTGGGGACTATGGGGGTTAGCGTGGTGTTGTAGAGTGACAATCTTGGGCTGCCGACAAGATGGTGGTGACGGTTGGGGTTTGGTGGTGACGGCGGTGATGCTGGTGATGGAGGCGGGGGGGGGGGGGATGGGGTATGGTGGTGGTGACTACAGGAGAAAGAGATGAACATTAGGGTCATGTGAGTTTTAAAGAAGGGTATAACTGTCTTTTACGTTAATTGCCACAGAAAAGTTTCCTAAGGCATAGCAACATAAAAGTCTTATGAGGCGAGAGAGTTATTTTGGGAAAAAATGCTAACTGCTACTGAGAGTAGTGGTTGAGCGAGTTTCAATAAAAAAAGAAAAAAAGAAAAAAGGGAATATGGCCGCCGTCCACGATAACACGTGGATGGCCAGATGACCATTGGAAAAATAGTTAGTTCTCCATCGTGGATGTGGATTGGCCACCGTATATGTATATGCACGTGTGTGTGTGTACACACACACACACGTATGTGTAGATATACATATGTATCTATATATATATATGTGTGCACGTGTGTTAGTGTCACCGAAGGAGGAAGCAAGGAGTAATCTGTTGCAGACGTCAGCATGTCATCCCAGTGGTAGGGGAGCACCTCCGTTAGAAGGTGCTGCCTACTCGTGTGACCAAAGACCCATAAAACCCTCTGTTTGGTGCCCCAATATGCTGTTCTTTTATCAGTTAAAGTTTCTCTCAAGTTTTCTATGTATCTGCAATTGCATGGATTTGATCCAAGTTTTCTGGATCCTTCCATGGCCGGCGCCTGGGGTACATTAGTAGCCCAACTTGAATTTTGTCTCAAGATTTTTCCATGTGGGTGTCCTATTTGGCATTTTTCATTGCTGGCTGGCATGGGAATCGTAGGGATGAAGCTGTTGAACCATTACTTTCATCCTAAAGTAATCTCGGTTCTTCTATGACGATATATTTGGCTCATTTGTGCACTAATTGATATCCTGTCAGTTTCCTCTACGGTGTTATTTTTTTCCGGGTTCTTTACCCCTAGTTCCTGGTGTTGGCACCTACTGGAGACTATTTTAAAGATGTCAGTGGATTACTCATTTTCAAAGGTGGAAGTAGTGAGTTTTTGGGCCAGGGTGCCAGCCTGAGTAATAATCTCCCTTTAAGAATTACCTACGGCAAATGGAATGGCCAAAAACAATTTGGCTTGGTCACGATCTTCCTGCTTTATGTGAAAGTTGAGAGAAAAACAGTACATCAAAATGGCCAAATTTTTTTGCATAGTGGGACCCTAGAACTCCACGGTCATGACTTGGTTACTAAACTCCGACGTGCCTAATGTCATTAGCTTGGTTCATAATCATGGACACAACCTAGAGTTTGGGAGGTGGCCCTCAAATCTATTCTAAGGTTGGGAAAGAAGCTCAAATATTTGAGCTGAAACGACAGTCTACTAATAAAAATATTGGTAGTAGCTTGATCTTTACCAAGATATTGATTTGATATGTGCTGAGAAAACTCAGAAGTTGCGACATTTACTAGACCATGGGCGAGTGTATGAGTTTTTGGCTGGTCTGAATTGGATCAGATTGGAGTTCAGAAATTAGGAAAGGAACGTCTTCCTTCTGTTGGGACCGTTTTTGCTTTGTTCATACTGAGGATAGCAGACAAGGTGTTATGCTTCATTTAAGAGTGACGTGTATTAGTGCTTCAAGACTTTTCACTGAATGATTCAGCTTAGTTTAGTGTTTCAATTAAAACGATTTGGCATGACAATGAGTATGTCTGGCAGGGTCTCTCTTCTTGTACGAACAAGCATTGTATTATCTATCAAAGTACTTTAGCTAATATTCCTTAACAAAAATTGGCATCTGCTAGAGGAGGTACCACTATGTTCATGTTCATAGGCGTAAACGAATAGTAAACTAGACCCCTGGGCCCTCGAATGTGTCCTCCTTGAATACTACTCGTCCACCCTAAAGGGATGTATACTTTTTAACCCACCTTCTAGGAAAAGATTTGTATCCATGGATGTTACATTCTTTGAGTCTTCTCTGTAATTCTCATCATATGAGACTTCTCTTTATGGGGAGAATACAAGTGAACAGCAGTCTCCTCTTCCCTTTTCGTTCTTGTTCGGGCTCGTGAAGACGAAGAACAACTATCTTTCATGGACTCTGGGTGAAAACAACTAGAGAAATACTACAAGTTTACTCCAGGTAGAAGAATTTAAAGCTGTTCCTCTTCCCTGCCAATTGAAGTCCCTGAGACGAGGTACATCCTCTGGTGACCTCGAAGCTCCTGTTGCACTCGACAAGGGTGTTAGGTCATGTACTTGACATTCCATATCTTATTTTCATTTCATATCATCTCTCACCATCTTATCTTACCTTTGTATCCCACTTCTCTTCCATTTCAATTCTCTGTTTGCAAGAATGCCTTGGAAACTTATCAATGAAAAGATGCCATGTTCAAGTAGAGGAGAGCTTCCAGAAAATATACTCTGGAGTTGGTTGAACTGCCTAAGGGCAATAAGACAACTGGCTGCAAAATTGTTGTTCGCAGTGAAAATACATGGCCGATGGATCAGGGGAATGACACCAACTTGATTGGTAGCGAAATGATCCACTCAGATATACGGGATTGATTATCAAGAAGTGTGTGCTCCAGTACTCTCTTTGGCAGAAAAAATTGGAATGGCGACTACTTCAACTTGATGAGAAAGTGGTCTTACATGGGGACTTATAGGGAGGAGTCTATGTATTGACATGCCTTCATGTCACGACACAAACCCACAGGTGAGCCCATGAGTTAGGCCTGTAACCGGCAGCAGGCCCACTAAGCCTCCACCAGGGATCTGCCAGGCCTACTACAATCTGTACGCAGAATTCCATCCAACTTAATTATGTCTAAAACAATTTATTGGCTATTAAAAGCATCACCTAGAAATCCTCAATAATCAAATTAAAAACTCACTTACATGTCATTGACAATTATGAAAAATTCGAGAAGACCTAAGCTCCCTATAGTAGTTCATCCATAATAACAACTATAAAACTAAAATTCTCAAGTAAATAGACACTTCATTATTCTAATGGTTCTCTTCGGGCACCCCTTCCTCGTGTTGCCAATAGGGATTTGCCTCTCCTAGGTCATCACCTGAAAAATAAGGAATGAGCGGAAGCCCAGCAAGTACACAAACCATGTACCTAAAAGAAGTTTGAGGATTTCAAAAGATGCCATGGTTTTCTTTTAGACTCAGAAAATCAATGTTACCATTAGCAAAATATTCTTCGTTATATATGTACATACATGCACATGTACAAAAGATTCCTAAACCGGAGTATAACATCAAGAAAGCTCATTAGCATCTATCATAAATGATCACAATTTAGGTATGTTGTGGTCAGGGCACAAGTCCCCCTTCTTGCAAACAACTCAATATGAAAACATAAGTAGTACAAACTTTAAAAACTTTCATTTGCTGGAGTCACATATACACTTATTTTGCCAATAGGGTATACGGAGGAACATGACAATAATCTTACTTCGATTGCTAAGCAGTTTTGGTTCTTGCTCGCAAGCCGTCCTACCTCTTGTCTATGGAAACCAAAATGGCAAACCATAGGGGAGTTAGGGCTTGACGCTCAATCATGCCTGACTAATAAATTTTTCTCAGTAAGTGAAATTACCAAAATACCCCCGGAATTGCCAAAATACCCCTGATGCCTAGCAAGCAGTGCATCAACATTGCATAAAACAGTGCACAAAGAAGTAAATTTCAACACAAGGGCAAAACGGTCCCAAACATTCTCATTACTTCAACAACATCATTACAACTTGCAGAAGGCTTTGTTTGCATCCACAGTGTGCAATCTAGCTATGACAGGCAAGCTAAAACAAAGCAAGGGACTCTCGGGTATGGGTGTGCATGACTCCCATATAGTACCATTAGGAGGAAAAACCAAAGTGACAGTAATAGACGTAACTATGTGTGAGGAGTCATAGTGCCCCTTTTTAGAGAAATACAACTCGGAATGACTTGAAATTTTACAGGGAAACTTAAATATATACAAGGGTGGTCTCCACCAAAATTGAGCAAAAACGCACGCCTTGATCTTCAGATCTTCACGGTTGGCTTTTGCCGTGTGCGGGCACTGCAATTGGGCGCGCGGGCGCTGTGCTTGACGAGCGCATGGGCCGAGGTTTGAAGAACTTGCGAGGGCGCATGGGCGCGTGTTGGAGGGGCGCAGGGGCGCTGTGCTGGATGGGTGCGGGGGCGCGGTGCTAGGCGGGTGCAAGGGGCAGCCCGTGACACATGGTCACGATAAATCGTTTCATTAAGCACTAAATGTACTAGATGATTTCTCTAAGATCTGAGGTTGTAAACATAGTTATTTTATTATATATATATGGCATGACTTATATCTTCCTTGTATAAGTATCTTAAAACACATCAATCATTTTACATATAATTTAGAGATCAAAGATAAGGTGAATGACCAATTAATGAAACGTGCAATTTTATTTGAACTAGAGATAATACCAATAAATCAACAAGGTTTTAGGGCAAATCCCAACAGGTGGTAGCTTTTAGAGAGGTGATGTTACAAGATGATGATTAAGTGGTTACTTGGTGTTAGGTTGGTCGGCTGGTGGTATTAGTTATGGTGAGGGACTGGTGCGATGTGAAGGCTGCCGAGGTGCTGATTCAGTGCGCAGTGTTAGTGATTGTGAGTGGTGTCTTGGGGGTTGGGGGTGGGGGGGGGGGGGGAAGGAACTACAATGATGTTGGTGGTGTTGCTGGCTATTACTGGTGATGGTGGTGTTGCTGGCTGTTATTGGTGACGTTGGTGGATGTTGGCGGTTGTAATTGGTGATGGTGTACGAAGATTGCAAAGGTCGAAGTAGGTGTTTGTCTTCTATTTTACCGGGGATGGGGTGTGGGCAGGTATGTTTTCATGAAAGAAAAGTAATATTCCACCCGTTCTCCGTCCATTTTGCCGAAGAAACTCAATTGGTAAGACGTTTAGTGCAAACTTAAGTTGAACCTATAAATCTCACCAAGGTAAAGGACAAGGGGCATTATCCAACCCTCCCATAACTCAGATTACTGTGTGCCTCTTTTTCTTCTACTCCCCATCCTTCCTCCTTTGAGATTAGTTAAGTGGTAGATCCCTTTTTTAGTCCAATGAGTCTAACATGGATCCCATACCGACATCCATCTAGTCATTTCGTCACCAATTTCGCAGCCAGTTCTCATGCCAAGCTGGCCTAGATTACAGATGTGATCATGTTGGTCAAACAAATGGATTAAATCATTGGTTATTCATCCAGATAAATTGTATGGTTAAGTCACAGACTAATCAAGTTCTCTCGACTCATTTCTTTTGGTGGCATTCAATTTTACTACAGAGCATTTTAAATATCTTGTGTGGTGGTTGTTTACCTCCTTGGTAGGCAAAACATCAGCCAAAACCTGCCTAACTTCTATGGGCGAGGGTTATATTAGAAATTGATAGCAGGCAATATGGTCTTGTGAATTTCATTACGGGATTGGTCAGTAAAATGACAGGCAAATCACCTGAGAGTTCACCCAATGCGGTCTTCTCCTCTTGCGCATGCTAGTGTGGCGTTGTACCCCCCTTGTCATCCATCTGCAAACTGTTCTAGGTGCTATTGTTTCCTCTTGTGTCTTGCAGGTTTAAGAGACGAGATGCGAGTATTTGAGATTGATAAGGTAACGTCAAGGAAGACTATTGAGCGGCTCTTGGAAGAATTTGGAGGTTCAGCAAGGCGCTAATGTATGAAGTGAAGGACCTAAAGTAATTAGTGTGAAAAAGTGTGCGAGTATTATTATCATCTGAGGAGGAGGAATAAAGGTTGCACATTATGTTTCTATGCTTGCATATTTCCAAGCAGCGTATGATAGAACACCACCCCAAGGCTTTGATTTACCTTTGCCATAGAATTGATTTGTTTCTCCTATGGTTAGACGAGCTTGCCATGATGAGGTTGATTTAACCGTCCACGGGGAAAAGGGTTGAATTCGATCAAGCAACATCGTCTCCCTAGCAAATGTAATGATAAAGATAGGATGCCGGTGTCTATCAAATAACCGTCCATTTATGATGAGATTGGCTTGTCAATGCAAGCAGTATGGAGATAATAAATAAACAAGACATTCAATTGCAACAGAAACTGGCCAAATTGAAGCATATTGAGTATCTTTGAGGTCATTCAATCGTGGAGGAAAGGCAGTTCCCCACGGAGCTAGAACTCATCCCAAAAATTTTCCTGGCCACCGGCACATGCTCAATATGGAGGAAAGGCATGGAAAATGCAATGAACTGGTCAGGCAAAAACAGTAAAGCACAAGGAAGTAGATACATATGGCAAAGGTTACTACGATGTCATCAATTAAAACAAAAATCAAGGTCCGTCACTTGGAATACAACCTATAAATACTTATTAAACTTACTGTCAAAATCGGATGAAAAAATTTCGCTTTAAGGTAGTCTCCCTACACCGAGGACTGACTTTTACCAAAGCCAGCTCCAACTTCTCCGTAGCACCTCGATTACATATGGCTAAGGCCTGTGCGGTTCCTCTCATTGCCATCAATCTATACTTTCTTATTGGTACTCAATGATCACTTACTGATGATTTTCAGTTGCTATGACAAACATACAAGAACAATAAGAATTCTGCCAAGTTCATGAGGATCTAGCCATTAGGCAGTGAGAGAGACATTCGATATCACAATGAAGCAACCATGTCATTGCACCAAGGCTCACCTATATGAATAACCTAGATACAACAAAGTTTATACGAGAAATACCCTTTGTTCCAACGTTTTTAATAGCAAGAACTGACAGCCCTTGTTAACTTCTTTGGACAGTACTTGGCTACAAATGCTGATGAGAGGATTTTGTGATGCTTAGGAGCAATCCCTACAATAACCTCAGTAGCTAAGAAAGATCTCACCCCTTGGACCAGAACTTCTCGGATGTAGCTGAAGATGTGGTGAGTGAGAAATGAGTAATTTTGCCCTCAAAATAGACACATGTTAGCACCTAAGTCCTCCTTAGTGTAACACCAAAAGAGTATTACACCAAAAAAGGACTTCTCATTATAAGCGTATATATATATATATATATATATATATATATATATATATATATATATATATATATATATATATATATATATATATATATATATATATATATATATGAGAGTTGGTAGAGTTGGTAATATTTATATTGTATTTTTGTTTTATGCATTTAGTGTATGCTTCTTTATAGCATAAATTGCATTTACATCTAACCTTAATAGTTGGATACCAATTGCATATATAACATGTGTTTGTATCTAATTCTTTTTCTAATTCCCATTGATGTATACAATTATCTTCAATATGTAAGTTTTGTTCGGAAGGTTTAAACATAAAATTATATATATTTGAACTTTTTAAAGAATTTATAAAAGTGTCTATTTGATCAGTTATTTCTACAGGAAGAATTTCTTCTTCGTCATTAATAATCTTATAACCACTCGAATACAAATAAAACACCATAATAAACTAGTCGAAACACATGCAATTATAGATATTGGATGCACAATTACCGTAATAGACCCTACACTAGTCAATCCTAATTACATTAAAACTTTAACAAATCCATAACGGGAATAGGATTTTCTAATATTCCTATTCAATACTCTCAATATATTACAAACGCATTTATTACCTTTTTAACACCTTGTAATACGCAATTTAAACCCTACCCTCTAAAACAATCATTATATATATATATATATATATATATATATATATATATATATATATATATATATATATATATATATATATATATATAGGATTCGATTGATAGGCTCTTTTGCCATAAAAAAGCCAATCTAATTTTTGAGATTTTTGAATTATTTTTATACTAACCTAATTATGTGTCAAGATTTCATTGGCTATAATCAGCCTTTATAACTTTAGTTTTTGCCAAATAAAAAGAAGAGTCCGATATTATTAGGTTACATCACCCACGTCTCCCACTTCCTGCATTATCTCTCTATCACTACCACTTCATCACCTTTCATACAAAACCAACCTCTAACAAACCAAGAGAAACATAAGCATGCAAAAGATAATTCTCAGTACTCCATTTGCTCTCTAAATTGCTTAGAGGATTACACTATTTCGAAGTCTATACCAGTTGCTTAGAAAAATAAAATTGCTGCTGTTTTGGAGAAGCCTAGCGTACTTCTCTTGCCTTAACGCTAAAGGCAGTGGTTTCACTGTTGGCTCAAGGTTCTTCCCATTTTATTCTCTTACAAGTTTCTTTCATGTTGTCAAGTGTATTTGTTTAGTGTGTGATGTATTTACTTTGTGAGCAGTAGGAGGATTACACCGTTTTGAAGGCAATACCGTTTGTTTGTAGAAACAGAAGCGAGCAAAATAAAATTCTGGGTACTGCATTTGCTTTGTAAATTGCTCAAGCCTAGCATAGGCAGTGGTTTAACTTTCAAGTTTCTTCCTATTCCATACTCTTGCAAGTCTTCTTCGTGTTGTCTGTTAGTGTATATGTTTACCATTTGCTTGGAGAAACAGACGCGCAAACAAAACAAAATTCTGGGTAATTCTGGGTATTGCATTTGCTTTGTAAATTGTTGTTGTTTTGGAGAAGCCTAGCGTACTTCTCTTTCCCAACATTAAAGCCATTGGATTAACTATCAAGGTTCTTTACATTTCTTACTCTTACAAGTCTCCTTCATGTTGTCAATGTTGTGTGATGCATTTACTTCGTCAAAAGTAGGAATAAAAACCAACTACCTAACTCACGGCTATGAGAAGGTAACAGGGGGTGTAGGTGTATTTGTAGTTTGTGCGTAGAGTACTTCAGTGGTTTCACTGTCTTTTATCCAAACTTGCGTCAAGGTTATTCCTATTTGATTACACCATTTTGAAGGCTACCACATTTGCTTAGAGAAACATAACTTACATAAGCAGGCAAAACATCTCTCCATGACAATCTCTCTGTGGAATGGTTGTGGGTAGCAAGGTGGTTGGTGGTGGGTATTACTGTCTTTTTGTGTTGGGGGTGGGGGGTGGTTCATTGTGTTAGTGTCACCTGTACCGGGGCTGTGCCCCATGTTAAGCCGCGGGTAAGGGGGATGGGGTTGTGGGTATGTTGTCTGTTTAGTTGGGGTCATGGGGGAGGGTTGTGCATAACGGGGTGGTGAGGTGGTGCATGGGTGTGTGTTAGTGTGACCTACAGGTGGGCTGTGCCCCGTCTTATGGGGGTCGTGGGGTAGGGGTGGGCTTGTGGTGGTGGGGTGGGGGTCGTGATGTGGTTGGGGGTCGTGGGGGGAATGTCGTGGGTAGCAGGGTGATGTGGTGGTGCATGGTGTGTGTCATTCGCTATGGAGGTCGGGTAGTTTTGGGTAGCAGTGGTAAACTGTTTGTGTGTGTGTTAGAGAGCGGGGAGGGGGGCGCCGTGTGAGGATGGTCGTGTGTTTAGTGTCACTGTGAATGGGTTGGGTGGGGGGGGGGGGTTCCTGTGTGTGAGAGAGAAGGTGGGTGGGTAGCGGGTGGTGGGGGTTGTGTTGTCAGTGTTGTTGGGGTCGTGGGGTTGTGGGTTTGTTGGGGGTTCGTGTGGGGTCGGTTGGTAGTGGGTTTTACCGGGGGGGGGGGGGGAATGGTTTTAGCGTGACTGTGCTGGGGGCAGACATTTACTATTTATATTAGAGAGGAGGGGCGAGGGGGTGCTGTTAGGCTGCAGGTAGCGCTGGGGGGGGGGGATGGGGGTTATGTGTGTCCGTGTGAGAGAGGGGTGGGAAGGTTGGAGGTCGGTGGGGTGGGCTATGTGTGTTGGTGTGTTTGTGTAAATATTATATATGTGTTTTTGGTGCGAAGATGGTAAGGGAACAGATGGATGTTGCATGCTCATGGCCATCACGCCATGTGTATGTACAGGTAACCAATAAAAAATATATTTTGAAGTCTAATTTAAAATGCATGGACGTATTATTTAATTTTATGTTAAAATTAGGTTTAGTTTCTTTTATTTTGGGTTAGAATGTGGTGATTTTGATTTAAACGAAGAGAGAAACCCGTTTTCAACTTACGACACGTCAATCTAATTAACCCATATTATTAATCCGTCCAATAGTTAATCTGTTTAATCCATATCATATTAACTATCTAAAATCTCGTGCTATGCACGAGAAGTAACCAGTATTACATCTTTTAATAATAGCGTGTTTTGATAAGAAAACAATAAAAAAGTTTTGGTATAAATTTAATATTTAATATTTACATCACTTAAAAAAAACTTAATTTGTTTTTTAAACTTTATTGTGTCAATCCAAAAAAAAAACTTTCTTTTCCTTTATCAAGTATTGGATGAAAGAATATTAGAAATTGCCAATTGTAAAAAAATAAAAAAGACATAGTACTTTATTGACACTATTATATGGTTGTTGGTTAATCGTAACCTTTTTTCGCATCATTTAATTCAGACATGTAATGCAGTTAAAGGATTATTAAGTACCAGTATTACATCTTTTAATAATAGTGTAAATTGGTAGGAAAACAATTCAAAGCTATGGTATAAATTTAGTACTTTCATGATTAAAAAAACCTTAATTTGTTATTCTATGAGAAATAATACATACATTTTTCTTATTGTCATATATAACGATGATTTTCCTGTTACATCACCAAGAATTACTAAAGTGTAAGAGTCTAAATTGATACTTTATTAATCTAAAAGTGTATTAACAACATAATATTAACACTTAGTATCTGATATAGTGTCATAGCGAATCTGAAGTTTTTTACGTTTTTGAAGATTCACTTTGTTAGAGTTTATGATAGTTGTATTTCATTCTCCCGTGCATAACACGGAGTTTTAGCTAGTATATATATATATATATATATATATATATATATATATATAATATGATTCAATTAATAGCCTTAATGATCAGCAAACTGTGAATCTTATTTTTTTGAAACTTTTAATTTATTAAATAAAAATTGACGTGTCAAGTTCCTATTGGATTTTCACCTCATCTTCAAAACTTTTCATGTACCCCACGGCTCCTAAAAACTCTCAATCTATCCCCACGTTAAATAGTTACAGTTACAATTTTCTTATCTTTGTATATCCCTTTTACTCCATTTACAGGCGGTGCACGATCAAACACCGACTTCCTCTTCCCACTCCCTCGCCGCCTTCAAGGTCGTTCTCCTCTTCCTCTATGCCGCCTAGACCAAGTCGCTCGCCGGCAAGTTAGGAAGATCGTCCACCTGTGTATTTGATCAGCCCAATGATTTCAATTCTGAATTGGGAAAGGTAGAGGGAGGAGAGGAGGGAGGCAGAGATCGGGGTAGGAGAAGAGAGCAAGGGATCGTTGAGGCAATGGGGCTCTGCCACTCAGCGCAAACCGCGGCCAAGGTTGGAGCAATTTTTAGCGTATCCAATATTGTGCTGATTTTTCTCTACTTACTAATCTGGGTATTTTTACGTCAATAACACAGTGTCATTTTGTGTTTTACTCATATATTCAATAAATGCAATTAAGATGAGCAAATCTGGCATGATTCACCTAAGGATCTTTTCGTGCTTCATTGTTAGAGATGAGTATTAGATCTTTGGGTTTGACTCATACTCAATAAACTGAGTAGATTTGGCATGGTTCGTTTGATGATCTTTTGGTGCTTCATGCAATTCGATCATTTCAGGGGGCAAGTGCTTTTATGCCTTGCTCAAGCATTGACAACTTAGTGATAATTTTGCATATGTGATGGTCATTGTTACCCTTTAGTGTGTGTAGTGACAACTTAGTGATAAGCATACATGTCAGCTTTTCGTAAGCAAAGATAGAATTAAGCTCCTTCAACTCTTCCAGTTGCTATGTTTTCTGAAATTCTTTTATGCAGTCTATATCTTGTGAGAGATAGCTATATAATCTATGGACAATGCGACTCTCGAACAATTAACTGATTAAGAAGCAAGTTTCGGTAAACTAGTGCCCCGATTTTGACTAACATCAGGTTCTTATGTAGCTTATGAAACTAGAATAGGAACATAAATATTTCAGGTTCCTTTCAGAATTTTCTTATGGAATAAGGGGGATCAGGAAATTGACAAGGATAACAAGCAAAGGGTTTGAGTGGTAAGCCCACTCATAAAATCAAATATCTACACCTAAGTGCTTTAGATGAAAGGATTACTGAACAAGACAATAGCTCAGATATTAATGTAATGGTTGTTTTAAACAAGTTGAATTAAGCTCCTTTAACTTCCAGTTGCTACGTTTTCTGAAATTCTTTTGATTATGATGCTAATCGGTAAACATTGTTTGTATACTAGATCAAGGTTGATGTACAGTCTATATCTTTTGAGTAGTTTATGAACATTAGTTCGAGACAGAGTTTACACAAAGTGAACAAGTGTGAGAGTATAGAAATGAGAGCTAGAGCATATTCTTGAGGAGAATTGCTAGCGATCGCTACACGTATATAAAATGACTCAGTTGACTTGCTGCTTCTTAATTTGCTACTATTTTGCTCCTCTAAAGGCTAATTAGCTATCATATTCGCGTTCAGCAATGAAAGGGGTGTGGAAAATGCTTCAAGCAGTAACCTTGCTACAGTTCACGTGGGCATAAGTGCTACCTTTCCTCATACACAAACTTCTGCAAGGGGTGTGGAGAAGATCATACTCCTTAGTTTTTGGCTGTTGTGCTTCTTTTGTCACTAGAGGCTACAGTTTTTGGATTTAGCGATGGAAGGGCAAAAATCTAAGAAGCACGGATTCCGGTGCGAATACGCGGATACGACATTTTTGAAAATTTTAGGATACGGGTGCTGCTGGGATACGGCAAATATTTTATATATATATTTTTTTATTATGTACAATTAGTATAAAATTTCGAAGCAATTTGGATCTTAAAAAGTGTATAAAAAGACGGAGTGCAATTTAATTCAACCATTCA
This sequence comes from Escallonia herrerae, assembly GCA_033070095.1. NCBI lineage: Eukaryota > Viridiplantae > Streptophyta > Magnoliopsida > Escalloniales > Escalloniaceae > Escallonia > Escallonia herrerae. Next base: position 153,046 of record JAVXUP010001096.1, read on the forward strand.
ACAGTAGTACAATACCATCAAATACATAAAAACCACCACCAACTAGATCATATATATAACAAAAGTGGCAATATAGCATCAAAGTTTGCAAAATTGGTTTCAACATCTCTCAATTTTTAACTATTGAACCGCTGCTTTAAGCCTTTGACACATGTTAAACAATAAACACTATATAAATTGGTTCCAACTTTCAATTGAGAATCCACATCTAAGTCACAAAAGGTAGCAAAGAGAGATTTGAAGACAGAAGAAAGGAAGAGGAGACTTATCTTTGGAGAAATGCTGCCGGAGGTGACTAGACGTCTTCTCGGGTGATCGCCGGTGGTCGTTGGAGGTCGCGGGTGGTCGCTGGAGGTCGCCGGAGGTCGCTGGAGGTCGTGGGTAGTTCCTTGTGGTCACGGGTGGTCGCTTGTTGTCGCGGCTGGTTGCTGGTGGTCGAGGGTAGTCGCTGGTAGTCGTTGGTAGTCGCGGGTGGTCGTCGGTGTCTCGGGTGGTCGCCAAAATCGTCGGTGGTATGTTTTACCCATGAGTTGGATCCGCACCTGATCCGTATCCAATCCGCACCCAAAATTAAAGAAATAAAAGGAAAAAAGGGATCCACACCTGACACGCACCCAACCCACACCCGACGCGTACCCGACCCCGATACTTCCCCCTTTTGAAGCACCCGTGCTTCATAGGCAAAAATAGAAGTATATTATTTCTTAAGTCTTAACATTCTTAAACCACAATTGCACATTCCAATGCCGTTGTTACTGACTTTCAGTTTAACCTTTGGCAGTGTGACGTCTTTATGGTTTCCGGTTGGGATCTAGAGGTTCGGGAAGGAAGCTTCTGAACCGACAAAAGAAAATAGATGTGGAGAAATTTTGCTTTATGGGTGGTGGCTCTTTTGACCCGTTTACTGTTTACTGAAGTTTTCTCATAAGCATGTTTAATCTTCCTACTGTTTATGTATTTTCCTTGCCTTTCTTTTTTGTTCTCACCCTTTGTCATTCATACCTGGGTTATATTGTTTTTTGTCAACCTTATTAGGCAGCTATAGAATCAAATGACATGTATGTCTTTGAATGAATTTGGTTTCACATGTATGTCATTGAATCAATCACCTTTTGCTTGATCTCTTTGTTTTCCTATGCCTGCCCGTAAGTTTGTTTTTCATTGTTTTTTTTACAAACCATTTTTTTGTTGTTGTCTCTAAAGACTCTTTTGATCAATTTTAAAAGCAGCATGCCTGCCAAAACGCGATGTCATTGCTAAATATCAAATCTATACATTTGTATTCGATTCATAGTCTCTTTGCTTACTAATGTCCCAACTTTTTTTTTCAGAATTTTGAATTTTTTTTCATGCACTTAATTGAGTGTGAAGTCTCTGTTGGCCAGAGGAATAAGCATAAACAACTTGATCCTCCTAAATTTTAGCCCCATGACCTCCCTTATCTAAAGCCAAAACTCCATCTCACGCCTTATATTTCTTTTGAAAGGTTGCCCAATTGTTGTTAACCCGGCTCTCGGTTGCTTCGTCTAACTTCTGTTACTTCTTAGGGAAATTAGAAAAGCTGCTCTTAGTTCATTCAATTCCTTACTTTTGGGCATATGACGAAAATCTAAAGAAACATATGAGCAGTTAGATATCCCCCTCTATTCTTAGTAGTAGTGTGACGAAGGATTGTTTGCCATCGGTCGGAGGAGGCCATATGTGAAGGTCCTGTAAGACTTGGAGGGTCATTTGTGAATGTTTTGATGGCAAGGCTGGGAACGGATTCTTGGGGAGGTGGGGTGGGGGTCATAGGGGATGGGCCGTTGTGAGGATTTTGGGGGGTGTGGTGGGTGGAGTGGGGAGTCGGTGGTGGGTTGGTGCTGTGGGAGTGAAAGGTTTTTCAAAGCCAAATATGTCCTTTGTATTCGTCCCGGCAATAATGTCTAACAACACGAGATTTGGATTTACAGATCTGGTGAGTTTCTTTTATTTAACATGAGCTGCCGTACACACGCGATGCGTGTGCAATTCTGTCATTGTATAACTCTTGAACACTTTTTATGCGATATTTACTCATCACGTATGCTGTCAAATGCGTAAATATGTGTAACTGTAAAAGAAATTATGAGCACTTATTCCCTCTTGATCCCCATGCTCATGGTAAACTTGTAATTCATTGCATATTTTCTTATTATTTTTATCGTTCAGATTAACATATATTTTTTATAATTGCACATGCACCATTTTGTGTTTATTATGTAATATGTTAAGAAAGAAACCCTACATTTCAATCATAAGTGAACAGATAAATAGCGATAGCATAAGTGATAAGAGAAATAGTGATATCAGTGATCGTGTGATTGTAAATGCCATAAACATTAAGCAAAAAGTCGTATCTGAAACTGAGAAAATAATATTTATAATGTTGGAGATTAATTTTTACCAGTAATAATGAAAACGAACTTATTAAAGCCATCTCATACTTTGAATCTACTTCTTCTTTTGCCACAACAGTATAACTACATTTCTCAATATCCATCCCTTCCCTCATTTATGGAAAACAAAATCAAAATTATATGAATAATGTTCTTTACGACAATAAATAAAGATAAATAAATAAATAAATAGACATGTGAATTAGGAATCCGATAATGTAACAATAAGTCCATAAAATACCCTTAAATTTGATAATTTCTAAATTTCAAAAAAAGAATCCCTAAGGGCACGTATGTTTATGTTTTTCTGACTCGAATTTTGTAATGATGACAGAAAATATTTTTTTGTACTTTTATTTTTTTGAGTACTCATTTTGGATACAAAATCCAAATAGTATCATAAAAAGGGAAAACACCTTAGAGGTGTTTTTACCTTTTTTCGAGAGATAAATTCATGTCAGAGAAGGGTCACCTCACTACTGTTCACCCTTTCCCCTATGAAGATATTCGCCCTTTCTCTCTCTCCAGTTTCTTCTGGATCTTCAACTCCCTCTCACCCCATCCCCTCAAGTCCATATCGGAAGTTAGGGTTAACTCAGAGCTATGAGATTTCCAATCGATTCACTTCACCAAGACGCTCTGAGATTGAAATCGAATTGACTTCACACAGAAAGCAATATTCGACGGAATGGATTACCGGGCTTTTCTTGTTTGCTAACCAGTTGGTCAGCCAGAAGTCTGTCGAAGGCTTGAGAATCTGAATGACAACAAGAACACCAACCCAACAGCACACATCACAAATAGAAAACCGATGACCAGACATGCGGTTGCTCCGGCACAAAGTGAAGAAAACCGGTGACTAGACATGCGGCCATAGTAGTGATGAATTTGCAAAAGAATCCCTGTATTATTCTCATATGTCGCAAGCGCTTGTGATGGAGGAAAAGGACACAGTGAGGCACAACAAGAACCAAGTACAGGAGGAATAGAAACAAAGTTCCAAATGACGCAAAATGGGTGTTGTAGAAGTTGGTTTTTGAAAGAAACGTGAGTCCTGAGACAGAGGAGGTAATGGAGGTTACAAACCAGAATTTGACTGAAGAAAGGAGGAAGCTGTGTGCTTTGGAGATGAAAGGTGGGAAGATCCTGGGTTGCAAAAAGAAGACCTACAAAAACAAAGAAATTTGGATCCGAAAAAGGAGGAGAGGTAGAACGTTGTCTCCGGTGAAGGTAATACCGGAAAAAATGGGGTAACAGTAATGAAAATAGAAATGAAAATGGTAAACATACAAAAACAATGACACAAAAAAAAGTGGTGAAAAATACAAAAGTACACAACCATAATTTGTGATTGGATACAAAATATTGAAAACGAAAACACAATATACAAAACGAAAAGTGTAAACGTACGACCCTAAATTTCATACTTCAGTTGCCCATCTCCCCACCGAACAGCTCCCACCATCTTCATCGCCACATTCACACCCACACACATTACACACGTCAGAGAGTTAAATATATAGGCACCCAAGTTCTACCACTATTTGATTAACACTAAGCAATTGTTATGAAGGCAGTTAGTTCCTTCCTTTCTCCTCTCCCTGCAAGACTTCTCAATTAAGGTCCCTCAATGGTCCAGGAAAGTCTAGGCAGAGCCCAGCAGAGTCTAGCTTTGAGTAATTTCATCTAGATGTGCTCTCATGTAGTTGATGTTTCATCAAATGAAAATATCAAACGGCATTGCTATATCGTGAACCCAATATACAGCAGAGACTATGTCACTCATACCTTTCACAGCCATCAATGCAGGTCGCCGGACTTTATCTTCTGAGGGGAGATGGCGACGATTCTGAGAAGATCGGCACCAATGGTGGCGCCTCTGGCCCAGACGATAATGTATGGGTCGTTGGTGATGATTTTGCTGTGGCGTCGGGCTCGGGAGTCACTGCCTCCGGCGCAAGGCCGCCGGCGGGCAGCGAAGAGGCGGCGGAGGCACTCTGAGATTAGGTCAATGTTAGCAAGCATCGAGCGGTAAGCAGTGGCATGGAAATGCAGATTAAGGAGAATAGAGGACAAAAAACTGGTAGTATAAAGTTTAATGAAAAATACAGGAAAAAAATACAGAGAATTCGAGGCAAGCTTACCTTGAGGCAAGCTTACCTTGAGTTGAAATTTTTGGAAGAATTGACGGTTGTCTGTGGCAGATTGGGTTTTGAGGGAGAAGGGGAAATGCAGAAGAAAATAGGTAGTTACGTGAGTGGATGTTATTGTGGGTGGGTCTTGTTGTAACAGATGGTTCGTGGAGAGTGAATAGTAGTATTTTACAATTTTGTCTTCTTAATGGACACGTGTCAGTACCAAAATCACTTTCAGTGTAACACCAAAAGGGTATTATACCAAACGTGATGTTCTCATTATAAACAGTATAGATGAATGATGAGAAGTTTTGAACGGTGAAGAATTGTATGTTCTTATCTGATTTTGGAATTTAGACATAAAGTAGTGCAAAAATACAATAAAGGAAGCTATGCCCGAAGCAGTCAACTGCTTCAGAGAAAAAAAAGAGCAGAAAGTATACCCCTTTGAGAAAAAGAGCTATCAAAGCTGATCACCTCTTTTTTTTCCGTATTGTGAGTACAAGAGCTCCCCTTCAAATTAAGAGAAAGCTCTCAGGCTGTGAAACATTGGATGCATCAACAACAACACATTTATTTGTTGAGCACATTTCAGGTTCAGGCTTTATTTTAAGCGTTGAAATCATTTAGATGTCTAAAGGTAGCTTTCAGCAAAAGTTTGCCGCCACATTTACAACTTAAGCGATACTTCTAAAAACGTGTGTGTTAAAATGGTATAAGAGATTTTCCCTGAAAGCTTTTAATGTATGATTTTGTCATTAATCCTCATAAAATTCCATCGAATTTGTGTAAAGGACAATGCTTGCATAAACATGACTGTTTGTGTGGATAAATGGGGGTCTGACTTCTGTGGTGTGGATAAAAGCTTTTACATTACTTCAAGACAATCGAATGTCATCAAATTTTTTGTGCTTGATATACTTATTTTGGGTTTGCATTGAGTAATAAGTGGTACAAATACCTTAATTTTCATCATACTTTGTTAATCTTAAAAGTCAAAGGCTGAAAGTTAGCATATTACGGAGTGAGAATAACTTCTTTCAAGAAAAAATTTTAATTCGCTCCTATACAACTTTAAATCACATCAAATGAAGATGTAATCACTTCTAAGTTTGTCATAGTCCCCTGTCCACCAAAAAGATAGAGGGCTTCTTATCTGTACATTAATCTAAGAAAGTTTTCTCACAACTCTATTAGGAAGTACTACTAAAATTTTTGTGTAGCATAACGCTATAAAAAATCTACACTTTAGAAGAGAACTGAAATTTCATTAAGACATATAATGGCTTCCTTATATGATGCGAGGTATATAGTTTGTGTAATTCGTGCTATAGATTTTAAGGATCGGTAAAATTGACTAAATATACTGATGTTTAAGCTTTATTCTTACTCATATGAACTTTATTTATGTTGTTATAAGTTTTATAACTGTCTCTACATAATCACTCTAGCTACAAAAGTGAAAGTCAAATATAAATGACAGATAAAAAGTGTGATTATATATTTATGTCATGATCATAATCCTAATTATGTATTTGATTCATTGTTGGAGTTGGTGAGTTCACCAAAAAAATAGTCATCATTGGCTTTGAATATTTGGTGAAGGGTATGTATTTTTGTGCAATAAAAAGTTTGAAAAATGGCTATCATCAAAATTACCCTAATTCCCTCTTATACCATCCAACCCAGTTGCCCACTTGGCACAACCCCTTCCCAAGATCCACACTTCACCCAAAACCCTTTGGTTTAGTACCGGCCTTACAACCCATGACTCACTATTGCCACCACCACCCACTTCCAATTGCTACTTCTTAGACCATAACCATTGATGCCACCAGACCAACCACATCGGCGAACCTTCCCCAACCGCAGTTTCCACCGCCACTTCAAGCTACCGCCACATTCACAAACCTTCTACCACAGCCAATTGTCACTACCTCAACCCCCAAAACAATAGTCACTACCTCCGCGTACAGATCTTGGGTTCGAAGAAAGGATTTCAAAGGGAATTATACTTCTCATTAGTTACTTGGATTTGACAAATTTAAATAGTTAGAGATTACTTCTTTGAGCTCATGTATATATAATTGTCATTGTCATATTTTGGCGGTGATCTCCTTACATCAACAAGATATATTGTAGTTATGATCTAAGTGTATTGGCAACGTAAAATTACTGTTTTAGTATCCAATAAAGTGTCATAGCAATTTTAAAGATCTCTGCTTTTTTGACAATTTACTTTGCTATATGATACTGTAATTATTTTTCGTTCTCTCGTACATAGCACGGGGTTTTAGCTAGTCTATCTATACTATATATAATAGGATTCGATTGATAGGGTCTTTGTCTAGCAAACTCCAAGTCCAATTTTCTGGAGTTTTTGATTTTATTAAATTCTGATTTGATTAGGTGGTAGCATTCTATTGGTCAAAATCCTAATAGCTGCCTCCCATTTGTAATCCTACATTCTAGCCATTATCCAAGTTGTGGGGGTTGGTAAATCTCGATTACACCCTTCCTTTACAAATATAAATACTGACTAACAAGGATAAAAGAGTAACAATGCACCAGTTTTAGTAACTGCCTACTTTCACCTTAACAAACAATTATGCATTTAAAGTCTTCTTATCCTTTACGACGTAATCTTTATCATTTCTAATCCTTTGCTAAACTTTCAAATGTTCATTAATTTGATTCCACCACCTTTTCTTCTTTCACAGGCTTTTGAAGCTGGAAAAATGATGCAGTGAAGTAGTATTTGGATAGCAGCGAGGAAAAGCAAGAGAAAATGATCACAAAACAGGATGCCACCTCACATAATTTAATGGTCAGCTATGTTTTTAGTTCTCATTGTCAGTTTGACTGGATCTCTCTCTCTCTGAATGTTTATTGTTTGGATGCGACGTTCGATTGTAAAGACAAAGTCTAATGCTGAACTAAATTTCATTTCCATGGGATGGCTATAAGGACCGTGAAGAGATGCTTGCATAAGAAAATTAAATCCTTCATGCAAACAAAGAAATGGAAAGTTTGGTGCTTTTTTCTTTGTAAATTTCTAGTTGCATGCAGTCATGTAGGTTTCACCCTTTGAAGACTATACCAATTCTTTCTTTAACATCAGGAGGATGACCAAATTCAACTCGCACTAAGTTAATTAATCAATCGCTTTAATGGCATTCATACCCAAAACGTTATGTTAACATTTCATTGGCTTGCCATATATATACACACATTAAAACATACAATTCAAGACCCACTACACACACACACACACACACACACACACACACACCTCTATGCTCCAAAACCCATTGCCTGAACACACGCTAGAGTGCACAGCACTCACAAATGCAGACCCACTTTTCTTCTCACGCACATTACATCAATTGTAACATCCCAAAATTTTTCGGAACCTTATACACTCGCTCGATCAATTCACTAAAATAATATTACCCCAACTTACACAAGATATACAAAATATGTCACAGCAACTAAACTATTAATCATAATCTTAGTAAACTACCATAGGTGAAACATCAATTAACTCTTATAAGTTTAAACAATAACATTGACTCACGCAGGGGTTCTAACCATCAATATTAAACTTAAATTCAAATTCTTCGGCTCGCTCGACTCTAATCCTTATTCGAGGAACTCAAAGCTGGTTGTCACCTGCGGAAAGGAAGTCAAAAGAGATTGAGCTTTTGAGAGCCCAGTAAGGTTGATCAATAATTTGAAAAAAAAATAAGAAAACGATACAGACGATTTGACATTTAAACCAATTGAAAATTTTGAAAGCGGAGAAACAGAGCGATTCAAACGATTTTTTTATATACAATCAAACGACAATTTTAAAAGGGTTTTCAAAGAAACCCATAGCATTTCAATGTAAACATAGGGAACAGTATTAACTCATTTCCCTTAAATAAATAACCACTTTTAAAATACTTAAGTGCAATAAACATAAATAGGAAATGTTGAACATGAGCAGTACAGAAGCAAAGCCACCCCGGCAGTGCTCGATACGCTTTACATATGCATATGTACACTGACTAGTCAATTTAGGTACTAGTTAAACCCATACAACAGACCATCCTTATAACGTCAACAATACAGACCATCCTTATGGCTCCCAAATTACTAACTCATGTCAACACTGAGAAGCAATAAAATATAATTGAAAATGCTTTACGATAATTGAAACAATAAATAGATGAGAATGAATAAAGAATTTCAAACGATCGCTTAAGGTTCAAGTTGGGGTTACAAGGGCAATTGAAAATATTTTCATGACAAATAAAATATCAGAGTTCAAGTACGGGCTTCACTGGCAAAATCTAAATATTCTCAGAAAAATTTATAAAACCATGATACAATAAGATTCGCAAAACAATTAAGATTAAAACATATGATTCAGAATGATGAAATGGGGTTTGGATAGAAATTCTTACCTCCGTCCAAGCTAAACAATGCTACCAACCTCGATGTCGATTAATAATTTCTGAATAAATCTAGATTGGCAATCCATTAGTTAGAACACAATCTATACTACAGTGCCGTAAACTCAGCATCCACTACCCACCATGTGCTCACATCTAGCCTCGAAATTGCGCGACTCGAAGAGTGTTCTGCACACGACCAACCTAACTAACCAAAAATCCCGTACTCTACTTAATGCGTGATGATAGCCTAAAATTCATAATAATTTAACTAAAACTATTTTATGGCTTAAAATATTAATAAAAGTCAAAATATATTATGTTTTGAAAATTTGAATATATTTGATTTAAAAATAATTTCTTTAAATACAGTAAAAACCCAATAATGGCCATAATTACTTCCAGCAAAAAAATATGTCCCATAATTTTTCTAATAACTTTAGAATATGTATAAAAATTACCAAGTTTTAAATAAAAAATTAAAAGGTATTAAAACTATTTTTAAAATATTCATTTTTGTAAAATTGAAGCGATACAAAAATCAAATAAAATCAACTCCAAAAATCATCAAATTCAAACTGAGTGTTATTCATATAATAAATACATTGCTATAATTTTTCTCAGAATATTTTCAGGGTTTAAAGCCCCAAAAGAATTATATAATTCGGCACTTGCAGAAAATATAATAAATACATACGATATAAATGAAATTTACAATGAAATTATAATATTGTACTAAGAATCTACGAATAAATTTATAGAATTTTAGGACAATCATACAATACCCAACAGCTAGGTGGTACGATTGTTCATGCACAGTGTACCACCTTTGCTGGTGAGACCCATCACCGTTGAACCTCCTTCTTCTTCCTTTCCATTCTTTGCTATTCAAACCAGAACTAACCTCCTTATAGGAAAAAAAATGAGACCCATCACCGTTGAACCTCCTTCTTCTTCCTTTCCATTCTTTGCTATTCAAACCAGACCCACACGGCCTCTCCTTTCTTTCTTACACGCTCGTGATACACACCACTACACACACACACGTATATATATATATATATATATATATATATATATATATATATATATATATATATATATATATATATATATATATATATATATATATATAGACACACACACACACATTAAAACATACAATTCAAGACCCACTACACACACACACTCTATGCTCCAAAACACATTGCATGCACACATGCTAGAGTGCACAGCAATCATAAATTCTCACCCACTTTTATTCTCACGCACATTACATCAATTGTAACATCCCGAAATTTTTCAGAACCTTATGCACTCGCTCGATCAATTCACTAAATTAATATTACCCCAACTAACTCAAGTAATACAAAATATATCAGAGCAACTAAACCATTAATCATAATCTTAGTAAACTACCATAGGTGAAACATCAATCTAAGTCTTATAAGTTTAAACAATAACATTGACCCACGCAGGGGTTCTAACCATCAATACTAAACTTAAATTCAAATTCTTTGTCTCGCTCGGCTCTAATCCTTATTCGAGGAACTCAAAGCTGGTTGTCACTGCGGAAAGGAAGTTAAAGGAGATTGAGCTTTTGAGAGCCCAATAAGGTCGATCAATGATTTGAAAAAAAATATGAAAACGATAAAGACAATTTGACATTTAAACCAATTGAAAATTTTGAAAGTGGAGAAACAGAGTGATTCAAACGTTTTTTCTATATACAATCAAACGACAATTTTAAAAGGGTTTTCAAAGAAACCCATAGCATTTCAATATAAATATAGGGAGAAGTATTAACTCATTTCCCTTTAAATAGATAACCTCTTTTAAAACATTTAAAGTGCAATAAACATAAATTAGAAACGTTGAACATGAGCAGTGCAAAAGCAAAGCCACCCCGGCAATGCTCGATATGCTTTACATATGCATATGTACACTGACTAGTCCATCTAAGTACTAGTTAAAACCATCCAACAGTCCATCCTTATAACGCCTACAATACAGACCATCCTAATGGCTCCCAAATTACAAACTTATGTCAACATTGAGAAGCAATAAAATATAATTGAAAATACTTTATGATAATTGAAACATTAAATAGATGAGAATGAATAAAGAATTCCAAACGATCGCTTAAGGTTCAAGTTAGGGTTACAAGGGCAATTGAAAACATTTTCATGACAAGTAAAATATCAGAGTTCAAGTTAGGGCTTCACTGGCAAAATCTAAATATTCTCGGGAAAATTTATAAAACCATTATTCAATAAGATTCACAAAACAATTAAGAATTAAAACATATGGATTCAGATTGATGAAATGGGGTTCGGATACAAATCCTTACCTCGGTCCAATTTAAACAATACTACCAACCTCGATGTCGATTAATAAATTCTGAATAAACCTAGATTAGCTATTTATTGGTTAGAACACAAACTATACTATAGTGTCGTAAACCCAGCATCAAGTACCCACTACGTGCTCACATCTAGCCTCGAAATTGCGCGAGTCGAAGCGTGTTCCACACACGACCAACCTAGCTAATCGAAAATCCCTTACGCTACTTTTATGGCTTATAATATTAATAAAAGTCAAAATATGAATTTTTTAAAATTTTGAATATTTTTTATTTAAAAATAATTTCTTTAAATACAGTAAAAACCCAGTAATGGCCATAATTACTTCCAGCAACAAAATAAGTCCCATAATTTTTGTAATAACTTTAGAATATGTATAAAACTTACAAAAATTTAAATTAGAAATTAAAAGATGTTAAAACTATTTTTAAAATATTCATTTTTGCAAAATCGATGCGATACAAAAATCAAAGAAAATCAACTCCACAAATCATCAAATTCAAACTGAGTCTTATTCATACCATACATACATTGCTATAATTTTTCCAGAATATTTTCAAGGTTTGAAGTCCCCAAAAGAATTATATAAGTCGGCACTTGCAGAAAATATAATAAATTCAAACGGTATCAGACAAAAATGAAATTTTCAAAGAAATTATAATATTGTATTAAGAATCTACGAGTAAATTTTAAGAATTTTAGGACAATCGTAGAATACCCAATAGCCAGGTGGTACAACTGTTCATGCACAATGTACCACCTTTGCTGGTGAGACCCATCACCGTTGAACCCTTTCTTCTTCCTTTCCTTTCTTTGCTGTTCAAACAAGAACTAACCTCCTTTCAGGAAAAAAGTAAAGGACCACACAACCTCTCCTTTCCTTCTTACACGCTCGTGAAACACACCACTACACACACACACACACACACACATATATATATATATATATATATATATATATATATATATATATATATATATGCACATTAAAACATACAATTCAAGACCCACTACCCCCACACACCTCTTTGCTTCAAAACACATTGCCTATACACACGCTAGAGTGCACAGCACTCACAAATGCACACACTTTTATTCTCATGCACATTACAACAATTGTAACATCCCGGAATTTTTCGGAAACTCGCTCGATCAATTCTCTAAAATAATATTACCCCAACTAACTCAAGTAATACAAAATATGTTAGAACAACTAAACCATTAATCATAATCTTAGTAAATTATCGTAGCTGAAACATCAATCTAAGTCTTATAAGTTTAAACAATAACATTCACCCACGCAGGGGTTCTAACCATCAATACTAAACTTAAATTCAAATTCTTCGGCTCCCTCGGCTCTAATCCTTATTCGAGCAACTTAAAGCTGGTTGTCACCTGCACAAAGGAAGTCAAAGGAGAGTGAGCATTCGAGAGCCCTGTAAGGTGATCAATGATTTAAAAAAAAATAAGAAAACGATACGGAGGATTTGATATTTAAACCAATAGAAAATTTTGAAAGCGGAGAAACAGAGCGATTCAAACGATTTTTCTATATACAATCAAACGACAATTTTAAAAGGGTTTTCAAATAAACCCATAGCATTTCAATGTAAACGTAGGGAGGAGTATCAACTCATTTCCCTAAAATAAATAACCACTTTTAAAACACTTAAAGTGCAATAAACTTAAATAGGAAACGTTGAACATGAGCAGTACAGAAGCAAAGCCACCCCGACAGTACTCGATACGCTTTATACATGCATATGTGTACTGACTAGTTCATCTAGGTACTAGCTAACTCCATCCAACTGACCATCCTTATAACGCCAACAATACAGAGCATCCTTATGGCCCCCAAAATTATTAACTCATGTCAACATTGAGAAGCAATAAAATATAATTGAAAATGCTTTACGATAATTGAAACAAGAAATACATGAGAATGAATAAAGAATTACGAACGATTGCTTAAGGTTCAAGTTAGGTTTACAAGGGCAATTGATAACATTTTCATAACAAATAAAATATCAGAGTTCAAGTTAGGGCTTCACTGGCAAAATCTAAATAATCTCAGGAAAATTTATAAAACCATGATTCAATAAGATTCGCAAAACAATTAAGATTAAAACATATGGATTCAGAATGATGAAATGGGGTTCGAATAGAAATCGTTACCTCGGTCCAAGCTAAACAATGCTACCTACCTCGATGTCGATTAATGATCTCTGAATAAACCTAGATTGGCAATCCATTGGTTAGAACACAATCTATACTACAGTGCCATAAACCCAACATCTACTACCCACCACGTGCTCACATCTAACCTCGAAATTGCACGACTCGAAGCGTGTTCCGCACATGACCAACCTAGCTAACCGAAAATCATGTACGCTACTTAATGCGTAACGAGAGCCTGAAATTAATATTAATTTAAATAAAACACTTTTATGGCTTAGGATATTAATAAACGTCAAAATATGAATTTTCTAAAATTTTGAATATTTTTTATTTAAAAATAATTTTTTTGAATACAATAAAAACCCAATAATGGCCATAATTACTTCAGGCGACAAAATAAGTCCCATAATTTATGTAATAACTTTAGAATATGTATAAAGATTATAGAAATTTAAATTAGAAATTAAAAGATGTTAAAACTATTTTTAAAATATTCATTTTCACAAAACCGATGCGATACAAAAATCAAAGAAAATCAACTTAAAAAATCATCAAATTCAAACTGAGTCTTATTCATACAAAAATACATTGCTATAATCTTTCCAGAATATTTTTAGGGTTCAAAGGCCACCCAAAAGAATTATATAATTCGGCACTTGCAGAAAATATAAGAAATACATACGGTATCAGACAAAGATGAAATTTTCAAAGAAATTATAATATTGTACTAAGAATCTACGAGTAAATTTTCAGAATTTTAGAACAATCGTACAATACCCAACAGCCAGGTGGTACAACTGTTCATGCATAGTGTACCACTTTTGCTGGTGAGGCCCATCATCGTTGAACCTCTTTCTTCTTCCTTTTCATTCTTTGCTATTCAAACCAGAACTAACCTCCTTACAGGAAAAAAGAAGAAGACCCACACAGCCTCTCCTTTTCTTCTTACACGCTCGTGAAACACACCACTACACATAGATATATATATATATATACAGACACACACACACACACACACACACACACACACATGAAAATATACAATTCAAGACCCACTACACACACAAACACCTTTATGCTCCAAAACACATTGCCTGTAAACATGCTAGAGTGCACAGCGCTCACAAATGCACACCCACTTTTATTCTCAAGCACATTACAACAATTGTAACATCCCGGAATTTTTCGAAACCTTATACACTCGCACGATCAATTCACTAAAATAATATTACCCCAACTCACTCAAGTAATACAAAATATGTCAGAGCAACTAAACCATTAATCATAATCTTAGTAAACTACCTTAGGTGAAACATCAATCTAAGTCTTATAAGTTTAAACAATAACATTCACCCACGCATGGGTTCTAACCATATATACTAAACTTAAATTCAAATTCTTCGGTTCGCTCGGCTCTAATCCTAATTTCAGGAACTCAAAGCTGGTTGTCACCGGCAGAAAGGAAGTCTAAGGAGATTGAGCTTTCGAGAGCCCAGTAAGGTCAATCATTGATTTTAAAAAAATATGAAAACGATACAGACGATTTGACATATAAACCAATTGAAAATTTTGAAAGCGGAGAAACAGAGCGATTCACACGATTTTTCTATATACAATCAAATGACAATTTTAAAAGGGTTTTCAAAGAAACTCATAGCATTTCAATGTAAACATAGGGAGGAGTATTAACTCAATTCCCTTAAATATATAGCCGGTTTTAAAACACTTAAAGTGCAATAAACATAAATCGGAAACGTTGAACATGAGCAGTACAGATGCAATGCCACCCCGGCAGTGCTCGATACGCTTTACATATGCATATGTACACTGACTAGTCCATCTAGGTACTAGTGTAACCCATCCAACAGTCCTTCCTTATAACTGCAACAATACAAACCATCTTTATGCCTCCCAAATTACTAACTCATGTCAACATTGAGAAGCAATCAAATATAATTGAAAATGCTATACGAAAATTAAAACAATAAATAGATGAGAATGAATAAAGAATTCCAAACGATTGCTTAAGGCTCAAGTTAGGGTTACAATTGCAATTGAAAACATTTTCATGACAAAAATCAACTCCAAAAATAATCAAATTCAAACCGAGTCTTATTCATACCATAAATACATTGCTGTAATTTTTTCCAGAATATTTCAAGGGTTTAAAGGCCCAAAAAGAATTATATAATTCTGAACTTGCAGAAAATATATTAAATACATGCGATATCAGACAAATATGAAATTTTCAAAGAAATTAAAATATAGTACTAACAATCTACGTGTAAATTTTCAGAATTTTTGGACAATCGTACGATACCCAACAGTAGGTAGTAATACTATTTATGCAAAGTGTACCTCCTTTGCTGGTGAGACCCGTCATCGTTGAACCTCCTTCTTCTTTCTTTCCATTCTTTGCTATTCAAACCAGAATTAACCTCCTGACATGAAAAAAAAAAAGACCCTTGCAGCCTCTCCCTTCCTTCTTATACACTCGTAATACACACCACTACATATATATAAATATATATATACACATACACACACATTCAAACATACGATTTAAACCCACTTCACACACACACTTCTATGCTCCAAAACACATTGCCTGCACACACGCTAGAGTGCACAGCACTCACAAATGCTCACCCACTTTTATTCTCACGCACATTACATCAACTGTAACATCATGAAATATTTCGGAACGTTATACACTCGCTCTATCAATTCACTAAAATAATATTACCTCAACTCACTCAAGTAATACAAAATATGTTAGAACAACTAAACCATTAATCATAATCTTAGTAAATTATCGTAGCTGAAACATCAATCTAAGTCTTATAAGTTTAAACAATAACATTCACCCACGTAGGGGTTCTAACCATCAATACTAAACTTAAATTCAAATTCTTCGGCTCACTCGGCTCTAATCCTTATTCGAGCAACTTAAAGCTGGTTGTCCCCTGCAGAAAGGAAGTCAATGGAGAGTGAGCTTTCGATAGCTCTGTAAGGTGATCAATGATTTAAAAAAAAAAATAGGAAAACGATACGGACGATTTGATATTTAAACCAATAGAAAATTTTGAAAGCGGAGAAACGGAGCGATTCAAACGATTTTTTCTATATACAATCAAACGTTAATTTTAAAAGGATTTTCAAAGAAACCCATAGCATTTCAATGTAAACATAGGGAGGAGTATCAACTCACTTCCATTAAATAAATAACCACTTTTAAAACACTTAAACTGCAATAATCATAAATTGAAAACGTTGAACATGAGCAGTACAGAAGCAAGCCACCCCGACAGTGCTCGTTACGCTTTACATATGCATATGTATACTGACTAGTCCATCTAGGTACTAGCTAACTCCATTCAATAGACCATCCTTATAACGCCAACTATACAGACCATCCTTATTGCTCCTAAATTACAAACTCGTGTCAACATTGAGAAGCAATAAAATATAATTGATAATGTTTATGATAATTGAAACGATAAATAGATGAGAATGAATGAAGAATTATGAACGATTGCTTAAGGTTCAAGTTAGGGTTACAAGGGCAATTGAAAACATTTTCATGACAAATAAAATATCAGAGTTAAAGTTAGGGCTTCACTAGCAAATCTAAATAATCTCAGGAAAATTTATAAAACCATGATTCAATAAGATTCACAAAACAATTAAGATTAAAACATATGGATTCAGAATGATGAAATGGGGTTCAAATAGAAATCGTTAACTCATTTCCCTTAAAGATATAACCAGTTTTAAAACACTTCAAGTGCAATAAACATAAATAGGAAACGTTAAACATGAGCAGTACAGAAGCAAAGCCACCCTGGCAGTGCTCGATACGCTTTACATATGCATACGTACACGACGAGTCCATCTAGGTACTAGTTAAACCCATACAACAGTCCTTCCTTATATCGGCAACAACACTGACCATCTTTATGGCTCCCAAATTACTAACTCATGTCAACATTGAGAAGCAATAAAATATAATTGAAAATGCTTTACGATAATTAAAACAATAAATAGATGAGAATGAATAAATAATTCCGAACGATTGCTTAAGATTCAAGTTAGGGTTACAAAGGCAATTGAAAACATTTTCATGACAAAAATCAAAGAAAATAAACTCCAAAAATAATTAAATTCAAACCAAGTCTTATTGATACCATAAATACGTTGCTATAATTTTTCCCCGAATATTTCCAGCGTTTAAAGGCCCCAAAAGAATTATATAATTCGGAACTTGCAGGAAATATAATAAATACAAGCGATATCAGACAAATATGAAAATTTCAAAGAAATTATAATATTGTACTAACAATCTACATGTAAATTTTCAGAATTTTTGGACAATCGTACAATACCCAACAGTAGGTAGTACAACTATTTATGCAAAGTGTACCACCTTTGCTGGTGAGACCCATCACCGTTGAACCTCCTTCTTCTTCCTTTCCATTCTTTGCTATTCAAACCAGAATTAACCTCCGTGCAAGAAAAAAAAATAAGACCCACGCAGCCTCTCCCTTCCTTCTTATACACTTGTAATACACACCACTACATATATACACACACACATATATATATATATATATATATATATATATATATATATATATATATATATAAAGACACACAAACACACACATTAAAACATACGATTTAAACCCACTTCACACACACACACACCTCTATGCTCCAAAACACATTGCCTGTACACACGCTAGAGTGCAGAGCACTCATAAATGCTCACCCACTTTTGTTCTCACGCTCATTACATCAACTGTGACATCTTGAAATTTTTCAGAAGGTAATACAATCGCTCGATCAATTCACGAAAATAATATTACATCAACTCACTCAAGTAATACAAAATATGTCAGAGCAACTAAACCATTAATCATAATCTTTGTAAACTATCGTAGGTGAAACATCAATCTAAGTCCTATAAGTTTAAACAATTACATTCACCCACGCAGGGGTTCTAACCATCAATACTAAACTTAATTTCAAATTCTTCGGCTCACTCGGCTCTAATCCTTATTCGAGCCACTTAAAGCTGGTTGTCACCTGCACAAAGGAAGTCAAAGGAGAGTGAGCATTCAAGAGCCCTGTAAGGTGATCAATGATTTAAAAAAAATAAGAAAACGATACAGACGATTGGATATTTAAACCAATAGAAAATTTTGAAAGCGAAGAAACAGAGCGATTCAAACGATTTTTCTATATACAATCAAACGACAATTTTAAAAGGGATTTCAAAGAAACCCATACCATTTCTATGTAAACATAGGGAGGAGTATTAACTCATTTCCCTTAAAAATATAACCAGTTTTAAAACACTTAAAGTGCAATAAACATAAATAGGAAACGTTAAACATGAGCAGTACAGAAGCAAAGCCATCCCGGCAGTGCTCGATACGCTTTACATATGCATACGTACACGACGAGTCCATCTAGGTGCTAGTTAAACCCATCCAACAGTCCTTCCTTATTACGGCAACAATACTGACCATCTTTATGGCTCCCAAATTACTAACTCATGTCAACATTGAGAAGTAATAAAATATAATTGAAAATGCTTTACGATAATTAAAACAATAAATAGATGAGAATGAATAAAGAATTCCGAACGATCGCTTAAGATTGAAGTTAGGGTTACAAAGGCAATTGAAAACATGTTCATGACAAAAATCAAATAAAACCAACTCCAAAAATAATAAAATTCAAACCAAGCCTTATTGATACCACAAATACGTTGCTATAATTTTTCCCCGAATATTTCCAGCGTTTAAAGGCCCCAAAAGAATTATATAATTCGGAACTTGCAGAAAATATAATAAATACAAGCGATATCAGACAAATATGAAAATTTCAAAGAAATTATAATATTGTACTAACAATCAACATGTAAATTTTCAGAATTTTTGGACAATCGTATAATACCCAACAGTAGGTAGTACAACTATTTATGCAAAGTGTACCACCTTTGCTGGTGAGACCCATCACCGTTGAACCTCCTTCTTCTTCCTTTCCATTCTTTGCTATTCAAACCAGAATTAACCTCCTTACAAGAAGAAAAAAAAAAAGACCCACGCAGCCTCTCCCTTCCTTCTTATAACTGGTAATACACACCACTACATATATATATATATATATATATATATATATATATATATATATATATATATATATATATATATATAGAGACACACACACACACACATTAAAACATACGATTTAAACCCACTTCACACACACACCTCTATGCTCCAAAACACATTGCCTGTACACGCGCTAGAGTGCAGAGCACTCATAAATGCTCACCTATAGTGTTGTCAAAGGGCCGGGCTTGGCCGGCCCAGCCCAAGCCCATCGGGCCTGCTGTGGGGCCGGGCCGGGGCCGGGCCAGTGGGGCTGCCAACCGGGCCGGGCCGGGCCGGGCCTGCCGAAGGCAAACCTAGGCCCAGTCCAGGCCCTGGCCCTGGCCCTAGGCCCAATAGCTAGGGCCGGGCTTGGGCCGGGCCCGGGCCCGGGCCCTTTTTTTTTTTTTCTTCTTGTTATTCAATTTTAAATTTCATCTCTAGGCAATATTCACAATTTAACGAACCTAATCTTTATCCTTTTATTTCATTATAAGTAATATACATATATATGTATGTATGTATATACATATTTATTTGTTAGCCATTATATTTTTTATTATATGTTAAACATTTTCATACTCTTCTTGGTGAGCTTTATTAATAAAATCTTAACACATAAAAATTTATATAGAAAAATAATAAATGTATTCATAGGCCCTCCTCCTTTTATCCGGGCTTGGGACCGGCTGCTTGTAAACAAACAGGCGAAGTTACCTATTTTTTTATATATACGAAAAAATATATATCTTGCTTGTAAAAATTTATTTTATATATATGGAAAAAAAGTATATTTTGTGAAAAAATTTATTCTTAAAATTCTAACAATCAAAATAATAATGCATGTCTATCCAAAATATCAGCAATCAAAGATCAAGAAATCTGCAACGTCAACCAAAAGGATCAAAAGAGGAAAATAAAAACAAATTACCTAATCATCCAGAAGTACTTCAATATCCGAGTCACTGCTCTTCCTATCATCAATCGGTTTATCTTGCTCGCGGTATTTCGCATCAAGATAATCCTTCCAACATACACATAGCTCGAGCGACTCGGGGTTAAGACGACTCCTCCTGTCATCCAAAACCCTCCCGCTGGCTGAAAATGCCGACTCTGAAGCAACCGTGGAGGCTTGCACTGGCAGTACATCCCGTGCAATTTGGGATAAAGTTTTATACATGTTTTGATTTTGTTTCCAAAAATTTAACAAATTAAAATTAACCTGTTCTTGCCTTGATAAATCAGAATAATGATCAGTATTTGCATATACACCAATCTCATTAAAAGAGGAAAAAGTATACGAACCTGCCGAATTAGAAGTACCTTCACCTGGTAGTTGTCTTGCTACTAGATGTTCAAAGCCCTGAAGGTATGGCGCATAATACCTCTCAACAGTGGATGATGATGTAGCTCGCCCGCGCACGTCAGCAGAATTACGATAGACGTTGAACAAGTCCTCAAACCTCTTGCTCACTTTTGCTGTGAATGCGGTTGTCTCCTCTGCTGTGTAGCACATTAATTTCGATATCTCTTGTATCGAGGCGTTCACGCCATGCAACTTTAACCTAGGATCTAAACAAGTAGCCACAGTAAAAATAGCAGGCAGTTTACTCCAATATTTATTAAATTTTTGATCCATCACTTTTACTATTTCCTTAAAGGGTCCTATATATCTCCATTTTGTTAACATTGTAGCCATCTTCAGAATTTCTATTACAGCGAGAGGAGAGGTGGGATAGTACGTACCAGACAATAAATTGGTAGACGTGTAGAATACCTCCAAAAATTCAGCTAGGTATGTGGCCATCTGCCATTCCTCTTGAGTTGGCAAGCCGGCTGGGAACTGGGTTAGTAGAAAATGCGTATAGACTTCTCGGTATGCCAGAATGTGTAAAAGCATGTGGTATGTAGAGTTCCACCTGTGGACCACATCTGTAACTGCTCTCCTGCGAGGCATATTATATTGAACACACAACGTTTTAAATTGTTGTGTTCTCGGACTCGAGCTATTAACATACGCTGTCATACCCCTCATTTTGAGAAGAATATCTCCTGCAGCAGCTAAACCATCTTGAACAATTAAATTAATAATGTGACAAACACAGCGAACATGAAATAATTCACCATTAAGTACAGGTTGAAGCGTCTCCTTTAAAGCTGCAACAGCAACTTTATTATTAGAAGCATTATCAAAACTAACACTCATAATCTTATCCTTAATTTTAAATGTGGTGCATGCTTTTAATATAAGAATAGCAATGTTCATTCCATCGTGCGGATAAGGGAAATGCTCGAAAGCGATGATTCTCTTGTGCATAACCCAATCTACATCAATCCAATGAGCGGTCACACAAGAATAACTAACAAAAGTATAAGGAGATTGCCAAATATCAGAAGTAAGACTAACTTTACCTTCAAATTTATCGAAATAATCGATAAGGCGTGCTTTAGCAGCATTGTACTGTCGGAGTGCATCGGATCTAGTTGTGTTTCTATGAACCTTTTTGTACAAAGGTTGAACGTATGTGTTCATATATCTAGAGTGCTTAGGATTATCGGCAAAAGAAAAGGCTTGTTCATCATGAATAACAAATTCAGCGAGACCGTCTCTTTGCTCTCGCTGATTATAAACAAATAACTTACCGTCAAAAGATAACTGCGTTTGGGTAGGTTCGACGTGGCCTTGTCGAGGTGCACACAGAGGGTAATGCCTGTTAAGATGTCCATTACCACTACCAGACGAAAATAATTTAGCGCAGTACTTACATCGAGCTTTTCGGATGCCGTCCACCATAACTACATCGAAATGATTCCAACACTCGGCTTTCTTTTTTTTCCCCTTTTGGACTTCTGGCTCATTACCGGAGGCATTGCTCGGCCCTTCTTCATCATGACCAGGCATAGGGTTGAGATTATGCCACGGAGTAGTAGCTTCGCCAACCGAGCTGCGTCCTTGACTATAATGCGGGGGGTCTTCATCAGGCGTGTATTCAAAATCTGGAATGTTTTGATTGAACTCCCAATTGGCTTGGGTATCTATCATACAGCCTGTACTCATTCGTCCAGGAACGAATGGTTGTGTTGGTGCTTGGATTGGTGTTTGTGATGGCCGTGGCGCTGGCGCTTGTGCTGGTGGTGGTGCTTGCGATGATGATGATGTTTTTCGTGATGACGATGCACGCCTCATTTTCTTCAATAATCCAGCCATATTTCGAGCTAAACTTTGTAAGAGTAACTAAATACACAAGTATAAGAGTAGTAATAAGAAATAACAATTAAAAGAATGAACGAGTAACAAATATTAGAGAGTTAGTAATTAAAAAGAATTTAGCAAGACTAGTAATTAATAAACAAGAGTACTAATTAGTAAATACTAGTAGTAATTAGCAAGAGTAGTAATTGGAGAGGAAAATAGTAGCAAAGCTTGTAGAAATATAGAATGTTTAGGTAAGAGAGAGTAAGAAGATTGGTGTGAAAAATTAGAGAGAAATGGTGTGAATTTATAGATTTTAGAAACTTCACAAAAGACCAAAATACCCCTACAAACTATCCGTTTATAGTTGTTGGGAGGGTAAGAGTGTAAAGGAGTTGAAAAATATAGGTTAGACTAAAATACCCCCCAAACTAGCCGTTATATTGCTGTTGGGGGGGTAAAAGTGGAATTTTGGAAAAGGGGTGGAAGAAAGGGGGGAAAAACAAAAAAATTCAAACAAGTGGGGCCAAAACCGGGCCAGACCAGGGCCGCAGACCGGGCCAGATCCGGCCCATACCCGGGCCGCAGACCGGGCCAGACCCGGGCCGACTTCGGGCCGGGCCAAACCCGTTTCCGGGCCGGGCCGGGCTTTTTCGCAGCAATTGAAGGCCTGGTCCAGGCCCAGGCCCCAAGCCCGCTGTGCTGGGGCCGTTACTGTTCATCGACGGGGCCGGGCCAGCCCGGGCCAGAATCGGGTCTGGTCGGACCAGCCCGCGGGCCGCCCGGCCCGTTTGACAACTCTATGCTCACCCACTTTTTTTCTCACGCTCATTACATCAACTGTGACATCATGAAATTTTTCGGACGGTAATACAATCGCTCGATCAATTCACGAAAATAATATTACATCAACTCACTCAACTAATACAAAATATCTCAGAGCAACTAAACCATTAATCATAATCTTAGTAAACTATCGTAGGTGAAACATCAATCTAAGTCTTATAAGTTTAAACAATTACATTCACCCACGCTGGTGTTCTAACCATCAATACTAAACTTAAATTCAAATTCTTCGGCTCACTCGGCTCTAATCCTTATTCGAGCAACCTAAAGCTGGTTGTCACCTGCACAAAGGAAGTCAAAGGAGAGTGAGCATTCGAGAGCCCTGTAAGGTGATCAATGATTTAAAAAAATAAGAAAACGATACGGACGATTTGATATTTAAACCAATAGAAACTTTTGAAAGCGGAGAAACGGAGCGATTCAAACGATTTTTCTATATACAATCAAACGACAATTTTAAAAGGGTTTTCAAAGAAACCCATAGCATTTGAATGTAAACATAGGGAGGAGTATTAACTCATTTCCCTTAAGGATATAACCAGTTTTAAAACACTTAAAGTGCAATAAACATAAATAGGAAACGTTAAACATGAGCAGTAAAGAAGCAAAGCCACCCCGGTAGTGCTCGATACGCTTTACATATGCATACGTACCTGACTAGTCCATCTAGGTACTAGTTAAACCCATCCAACAGTCCTTCCTTATAACGGCAACAATACTGACCATCTTTATGGCTCCCAAATTACTAACTCATGTCAACATTGAGAAGCAATAAAATATAATTGAAAATGCATTACGATAATTAACACAATAAATAGATGAGAATGAATAAAGAATTCCGAACGATCCCTTAAGATTCAAGTTAGGGTTACAAAGGCAATTGAAAACATTTTCATGACAAAAATCAAAGAAAATCAACTCAAAAAATAATCAAATTCAAACCAAGTCTTATTGATACCATAAATACGTTGGTATAATTTTTCCCCGAATATTTCCAGCGTTTAAAGGCCCCAAAAGAATTATATAATTCGAAACTTGCAGAAAATATAATAAATACAAGCGATATCAGACAAATATGAAAATTCCAAAGAAATTATAATATTGTACTAACAATCTACATGTAAATTTTTAGAATTTTTGGACAATCGTACAATACCCAACAGTAGGTAGTACAACTATTTATGGAAAGTGTACCACCTTTGCTGGTGAGACCCATCACCGTTGAACCTCCTTCTTCTTCCTTTCCATTCTTTGCTATTCAAGCCAGAATTAACCTCCTTACAAGAAAAAAAATAAGACCGACGCAGCCTCTCCCTTCCTTCTTATACACTTGTAATACACACCACTACATATATATATATATATATATATATATATATATATATATAGGGACACACACACATACACATTAAAACATACGATTTAAACCCACTTCACACACACACCTCTATGCTCCAAAACACATTGCCTGTACACACGCTAGAGTGCAGAGCACTCATAAATGCTCACCCACTTCTATTCTAACGCTCATTATATCAACTGTGACATCATGAAATTTTTCGGCAGGTAATTCAACCGCTCGATCAATTCGCGAAAATAATATTACATCAACTCACTCAAGTAATACAAAATATCTCAGAGCAACTAAACCAATAATCATAATCTTAGTAAACTATCGTAGGTGAAACATCAATCTAAGTCTTATAAGTTTAAACAATTACATTCACCCACGCAGGGGTTCTAACCATCAATACTAAACTTAAATTCAAATTCTTTGGCTCACTCGGCTCTAATCCTTATTCGAGCAACTTAAAGCTGGTTGTCACCTGCACAAAGGAAGTCAAAGGAGAGTGAGCATTTGAGAGCCCTGTAAGGTGATCAATGATTTAAAAAAAATAAGAAAACGATACGGACGATTTGATATTTAAACTAATAGAAAATTTTGAAAGCGGAGAAACAGAGCGATTCAAACGATTTTTCTATATACAATCAAACGAAAATTTTAAAAGGGTTTTCAAATAAACCCATAGCATTTCAATGTAAACATAGGGCGGAGTATTAACTCATTTCCCTTAAAGATATAACCAGTTTTAAAACACTTCAAGTGCAATAAACATAAATAGGAAACGTTAAACATGAGCAGTACAGAAGCAAAGCCACCCCGGCAGTGGTCGATATGCTTTACATATGCATACGTACACGACGAGTCCATCTAGGTACTAGTTAAACCCATCCAACAGTCCTTCCTTATAACGTTATAACGGCAACAGTACTGACCATCTTTATGGCTCCCAAATTCCTAACTCATGTCAACATTGAGAAGCAATAAAATATAATTGAAAATGCTTTACGATAATTAAAACAATAAATAGATGAGAATGAATAAAGAATTCCGAACGATCGCTTAAGATTCAAGTTAGGGTTACAAAGGCAATTGAAAACATTTTCATGACCAAAATCAAATAAAATCAACTCCAAAAATAATCAAATTCAAACCAACTCTTATTGATACCATAAATACGTTGCTATAATTTTTCCCAGAATATTTCCAGCGTTTAAAGGCCCCAAAAGAATTATATAATTTGGAACTTGCAGAAAATATAATAAATACAAGCGATATCAGACAAATATGAAAATTTCAAAGAAATTATAATATTGTACTAACAATCTACATGTAAATTTTCAGAATTTTGGGACAATCGTACAATACCCAACAGTAGGTAGTACACTATTTATGCAAAGTGTACCACCTTTGCTGGTGAGACCCATCACCGTTGAACCTCCTTCTTCTTCCTTTCCATTCTTTGCTATTCAAACCAGAATTAACCTCCTTACAAGAAAAAAAAATAAGACCCACGCAGCCTCTCCCTTCCTTCTTATACGCTTGTAATACACACCACTACATATATATATATATATATATATATATATATATATATATATACATATATAGACACACACACAGACACACACATTAAAACATACGATTTAAACCCACTTCACACACACACCTCTAGGCTCCAAAACACATTGCCTGTACACACGCTAGAGTGCAGAGCACTCATAAATGCTCACCCACTTTTATTCTGACGCTCATTACATCAACTGTGACATAATGAAATTTTTCGGCAGGTAATTCAACCGCTCGATCAATTCGCGAAAATAATATTACATCAACTCACTCAAGTAATACAAAATATCTCAGAGCAACTAAACCATTAATCATAATCTTAGTAAACTATCGTAGGTGAAACAACAATCTAAGTCTTATAAGTTTAAACAATTACATTCACCCACGCAGGGGTTCGAACCATCAATACTAAACTTAAATTCAAATTCTTTGGCTCACTCAGCTCTAATCCTTATTCGAGAAACTTAAAGCTGGTTGTCACCTGCACAAAGGAAGTCAAAGGAGAGTGAGCATTCGAGAGCCTTGTAAGGTGATCAATGATTTAAAAAAAATAAGAAAACAATACGGACGATTTGATATTTAAACCAATAGAAAATTTTGAAAACGGAGAAACAGAGCGATTCAAACGATTTTTCTATATACAATCAAACGACAATTTTAAAAGGGTTTTCAAAGAAACCCATAGCATTTCAATGTAAACATAGGGAGGAGTATTAACTCATTTCCCTTAAAGATATAACCAGTTTTAAAACACTTAAACTGCAATAAACATAAATAGGAAACGTTAAACATGAGCAGTACAGAAGCAAAGCCACCCCGGCAGTGCTCGATACGCTTTACATATGCATACGTACACGACGAGTCCATCTAGGTACTAGTTAAACCCATCCAACAGTCCTTCCTTATAACGTTATAACGGCAACAGTACTGACCATCTTTATGGCTCCCAAATTACTAACTCATGTTAACATTGAGAAGTAATAAAATATAATTGAAAATGCTTTACGATAATTAAAACAATAAATAGATGAGAATGAATAAAGAATTCCGAACGATCGCTTAAGATTCAAGTTAGGGTTACAAAGGCAATTGAAAACATTTTCATGACAAAAATCAAAGAAAATCAACTCCAAAAATAATCAAATTCAAACCAAGTCTTATTGATACCATAAATACGTTGCTATAATTTTTCCCCGAATATTTCCAGCGTTTAAAGGCCCCAAAAGAATTATATAATTCGGAACTTGCAGAAAATATAATAAATACAAGCGATATCAGACAAATATGAAAATTTCAAAGAAATTATAATATTGTACTAACAATCCACATGTAAATTTTCAGAATTTTTGGACAATCGTACAATACCCAATAGTAGGTAGTACAACTATTTATGCAAAGTGTACCACCTTTGCTGGTGAGACCCATCACCGTTGAACCTCCTTCTTCTTCCTTTTCATTCTTTGCTATTCAAACAAGAATTAACCTCCTTACAAGAAAAAAAATTAGACCCACGCAGCCTCTCCCTTCCTTCTTATACACTTGTAATACACACCACTACATATATATATATATATATATATATATATATATATATATATATATATATATATATATATATACACACACACACACATTAAAACATACGATTTAAACCCACTTCACACACACCTCTATGCTCCAAAACACATTGCCTGTACACACGCTAGAGTGCCGAGCACTCATAAATGCTCACCCACTTTTATTCTCACGCTCATTACATCAACTGTGACATCATGAAATTTTTCGGAAGGTAATACAATCGCTCGATCAATTCACGAAAATAATATTACATCAATTCACTCAAGTAATACAAAATATGTCAGAGCAACTAAACCATTAATCATAATCTTATTAAACTATCGTAGGTGAAACATCAATCCAAGTCTTATAAGTTTAAACAATTACATTCACCCACGCAGGGGTTCTAACCATCAATACTAAACTTAAATTCAAATTCTTCGGCTCACTCGGCTCTAATCCTTATTCGAGCAACTTAAAGCTGGTTGTCACCTGCACAAAGGAAGTCAAAGGAGAGTGAGCATTCGAGAGCCCTGTAAGGTGATCAATGATTTAAAAAAAATAAGAAAACGATACAGACGATTGGATATTTAAACCAATAGAAAATTTTGAAAGCGGAGAAACAGAGCGATTCAAACGATTTTTCTATATACAATCAAACGACAATTTTAAAAGGGTTTTCAAAGAAACCCATACCATTTCAATGTAAACATAGGGAGGAGTATTAACTCATTTCCCTTAAAGATATAACCAGTTTTAAAACACTTAAACTGCAATAAACATAAATAGGAAACGTTAAACATGAGCAGTACAGAAGCAAAACCACCCCGGCAGTGCTCGATACGCTTTACATATGCATACGTACACGACGAGTCCTTCTAGGTACTAGTTAAACCCATCCAACAGTCCTTCCTTATATCGACAACAACACTGACCATCTTTATGGCTCCCAAATTACTAACTCATGTCAACATTGAGAAGCAATAAAATATAATTGAAAATGCTTTACGATAATTAAAACAATAAATAGATGAGAATGAATAAAGAATTCCGAACGATCGCTTAAGATTCAAGTTAGGGTTACAAAGGCAATTGAAAACATTTTCATGACAAAAATCAAAGAAAATCAACTCCAAAAATAATCAAATTCAAACCAAGTCTTATTGATACTATAAATACGTTGCTATAATTTTTCCCAGAATATTTCCAGCGTTTAAAGGCCCCAAAAGAATTATATAATTCGGAACTTGCAGAAAATATAATAAATACAAGCGATATCAGACAAATATGAAAATTTCAAAGAAATTATAATATTGTACTAACAATCTACATGTAAATTTTCAGAATTTTTGGACAATCGTACAATACCCAACAGTAGGTAGTACAACTATTTATGCAAAGTGTACCACCATTGCTGGTGAGACCCATCACCGTTGAACCTCCTTCTTCTTCCTTTCCATTCTTTGCTATTCAAACCAGAATTAACCTCCTTACAAGAAAAAAAAAAGAAAGACCCACGCAGCCTCTCCCTTCCTTCTTATACGCTTGTAATACACACCACTACATATATATATATATACACACACACACACACACACACATACACACACACACACACACATTAAAACATACGATTTAAACCCTCTTCACACACACACCTCTATGCTCCAAAACGCATTGCCTGTACACACGCTAGAGTGCAGAGCACCCATAAATGCTCACCCACTTTTATTCTCAAGCTCGTTACATCAACTTTGACATCATGAAATTTTTCGGAAGGTAATACAATAACTCGATCAATTCACGAAAATAATATTACATCAACTCACTCAACTAATACAAAATATGTCAGAGCAACTAAACCATTAATCATAATCATAGTAAACTATCGTAGGTGAAACATCAATCTAAGTCTTATAAGTTTAAACAATTACATTCACCCCCGCAGGGGTTCTAACCATCAATACTAAACTTAAATTCAAATTCTTGGGCTCACTCGGCTCTAATCCTTATTCGAGCAACTTAAAGCTGGTTGTCACCTGCACAAAGGAAGTCAAAGGAGAGTGAGCATTCGAGAGCCCTGTAAGGTGATCAATGATTTAAAAAAAATAAGAAAACGATAAGGACGATTTGATATTTAAACCAACAGAAAATTTTGATAGTGGAGAAACAGAGCGATTCAAACGATTTTTCTATATACAATCAAACGACAAGTTTAAATGGGTTTTCAAAGAAACCCATAGCATTTCAATGTAAACATAGGGAGGAGTATCAACTCATTTCCCTTAAATAAATAACCACTTTTAAAACACTTAAAGTGCAAT
This sequence comes from Escallonia herrerae, assembly GCA_033070095.1. Classification (NCBI taxonomy): domain Eukaryota; kingdom Viridiplantae; phylum Streptophyta; class Magnoliopsida; order Escalloniales; family Escalloniaceae; genus Escallonia; species Escallonia herrerae. The sequence goes on from JAVXUP010001096.1 coordinate 183,570, forward strand.
AAACATAAATAGGAAACGTTGAACATGAGCAGTACAGAAGCAAAGCCACCCCGACAGTGCTCGATGCTCTTTATATATGCATATGTATCCTGACTAGTCCATCTAGGTACTAGTTAAACCCATCCAACCGACTATACTTATAACGCCAACAATACAGACCATCCTTATGGCTCCCAAATTACTAACTCATGTCAACATTGAGAAGCAATTAAATATAATTGAAAATGCTTTACGATAATTGAAAAAATAAATAGATGAGAATGAATAAAGAATTGCAAACGATCGCTTAAGGTTCAAGTTAGGGTTACAAGGGCAATTGAAAATATTTTCATGACAAATAAAATATCAGAGTTCAAGTTAGGGCTTCATTGGCAAAATCTAAAAATTGTCAGGAAAATTTATAAAACCATGATTCAATATGATTCGTAAAACAATTAAGATTAAAACATATGGATTCAGAATGATGAAATGGGTTCGATATCGATTAATGATCTCTGAAAAAGCGTAGATGGGCAATCTATTGGTTATAACACAATCTATATTGCAGTGCCATAATCCCAACATCCACTACCCACCACGTGCACACATCTAATCTCGAAATTGCGTGACTCGAAGTGTGTTCCGCACACGACCAACCTAGCTAACCGAAAGTCATGTACGCTACTTAATGCGTAACGATAGGCTAAAATTCATAATAATTTAAATAAAAAAATTTTATGGCTTAAAATATTAATAAAAGTCAAAATATGGATTTTCTGAAAATTTGAATATTTTTATTTAAAAATAATTTCTTTAAATACAATAAACACCCAATACTGGCCATAATTACTTCAGGCAACAAAATAAGTCCCATAATTTATGTAATAACTTTAGAATATGTATAAAAATTGCAGAATTTTAAATCAGAAATTAAAAGATATAAAAACTATTTTTAAAATATTCATTTTTGTAAAAACAGTACAATACAAAATCAAAGAAAATCAACTCCAAAAATCATCAAATTCAAACTAAGTCTTATTCATACCATAAATACATTGCTATAATTTTTTCCAAAATATTTTCAAGGTTTAAAGGCCCCAGAAGAATTATATAATTTGGAACTTGCAGAAAATATAATAAAAATATGCGATATCAGACAAATATGAAAATTTCAAATAAATTATAGTATTGCACTAAGAATCTACGTGTAAATTTTCAGAATTTTTTAGACAATCATACAATACCCAACAATCAAGTGGTACAACTTTTCATGCACTGTGTACCACCTTTGCTGGTGAGACCTATCACCGTTGAACCTCCTCCTTCTTCCTTTCCATTCTTTGCTATTCATACCTGAACTAACCTCCTTACAGGAAAAAAAAAAAGAAGACACACGCAGCCTCTCCCTTCCTTCTTAACGCTCGTAACACACCACTACACACACACACACACACACACACACACACACACATATATATATATATATATATATATATATATATATACATATACACATTAAAACATACAATTCAAGACCCACTTCACACACACACACCTCTGTGCTCCAAAACACATTGCATGTACACACACTAGAGTGCACATCACTCACAAATGCACACCCACTTTTATTCTCACGCACATTACAACAACTGTAACATCCCGGAATTTTTCGGAACGTTATACACTCGCTCGATCAATTCACTTAAACAATAACATTCACCCACGCACGGGTTCTAACCATCAACACTAAACTTAAATTCAAATTCTTTGGCACGCTCGACTCTAATCCTTATTCGAGTAACTTAAAGCTGGTTGTCACCGCGGAAAGGAAGTCAAAGAAGAGTGAGCTTTCGAGAGCCCAGCAAGGCTATCAACGATTTAAAAAAAAAAATAAGAAAATGATACGGATGATTTTACATTTAAACCAATAGAAAATTTTGAAAGTAGAGAAACAGAGCGATTCAAACGATTTTTCTCTATATAATCAAACAACAATTTTAAAAGAGTTTTCAAAGAAACCCATAGCATTTCAATGTAAACATAGGGAGGAGTATCAACTCATTTCCCTTAACTAAATAACCACTTTTAAAACACTTAAAGTGCAATAAACATAAATAGGAAACGTTGAACATGAGCTGTACAGAAGCAAAGCCACCCCGACAGTGCTCGATACGCTTTACATATGCATATGTACACTGACTAGTCCATCTAGGTATTAGTTAAATCCATCCAACAGAATTATATAATTCAGAAATTGCAGAAAAAATAATAAAAAACATGCGATATCAGACAAATATGAAATTTTCAAAGAAATTATAATATTGTACTAAGAATCTAAGTGTAAATTTTTAGAATTTTTGGACAATCGTACAATACCCAACAGCCAAGTGGTACAACTGTTCATGCACAGTGTACTACCTTTGCTGGTGAGACCCATCAGCGTTGAACCTCCTTCTTCCTTTCAATTCTTTGCTATTAAAACTAGAACTAACCTCCTTACCGGAAAAAAAAAGACCCACGCAGACTCTCCCTTCCTTCTTATACGCTCGTAATACACACCACTATATATATATATATATATATGTATACACACACACACACACACCTTAAAACATACAATTCAAGACCCACATCACACGCACACCTCTATGCTCCAAAACACATTGCCTGTACACACGCTAGAGTGCACAGCACTCACAAATGCTCACCCACTTTTATTCTCACACACATTACATCAACTGTAACATCCCGGAATTTTTCAGAACGTTATACACTCGCTCGATCAATTCACTAAAATAATATTACCTCAACTCACTCAAGTAATAAAAAATATGTCAAAGCAACTAAACCATTAATCATAATCTTAGTAAACTATCATAGGTGAAACATCAATCTATGTCTTATATGTTTAAACAATAACATTCACCCACGCAGGGGTTCTAACCATCAATACTAAACTTAAATTCAAATTCTTCGGCTCGTTCGGCTCTAATCCTTATTCGAGCAACTTAAATCTGGTTATCACCTGCGGAAAGGAAGTCAAAGGAGAGTGAGCTTTTGAGAGCCCAATAAGGTCTATCAACGATTTAAAAAAAAAAAAAAGAAAACGATACAGACGATTTTACATTTAAACCAATAGAAAATTTTGAAAGCGGAGAAACATAGCGATTCAAATGATTTTTCTATATACAATCAAACGACAATTTTAAAAGGATTTTCAATGAAACCCATAGCATTTCAATGTAAACATAGGGAGGAGTATCAACTCATTTCCCTTAAATAAATAACCACTTTTAAAACACTTAAAGTGCAATAAACATAAATAGGAAACGTTGAACATGAGCAGTACAGAAGCAAAGCCACCCCGACAGTACTCGATATGCTTTACATATGCATATGTACACTGACTAGTCCATCTAGGTACTAGTTAAACCCATCCAACATACCATCCTTATAACGCCAACAATACAGACCATCCTTATGGTCCCAAATTACTAACTCATGTCAACATTGAGAAGTAATAAAATATAATTGAAAATACTTTACGATAATTGAAACAATAAATAGATGAGAATGAATAAAGAATTCTGAACGATCGCTTAAGGTTCAAGTTTGGGTTACAAGGGCAATTGAAAACATTTTCATGACAAATGAAATATCAGAGTTCAAGTTAGAGCTTCACTGGCAAAATCTAAATATTCTCAGGAAAATTTATAAGACCACGATTCAATAAGATTCGCAAAACAATTAAGATTAAAACATATGGATTCAGAATGATGAAATGGGGTTCGGATACAAATCCTTACCTCGGTCCAGGCTAAACATTGCTACCAACCTCGATGTCGATTAATCATCTCTGAATAAACCTAGATTGGCAATCCATTGGTTAGAACACAATCTATACTCCAGTGCCATAAACCCAACATCCACTACCCACCACATGCTCACATCTAACCTTAAAATTGCGCGACTCGAAGCGTGTTCCGCACACGACCAACATAGCTAACCGAAAATTCTGTACGCTACTTAATGCATAACGATAGCCTAAAATTCATAATAATTTAAATAAAACACTTTTATAGCTTAAAATACTAATAAAAGTCAAAATATGAATTTTTGAAATTTTGAATATTTTCTATTTAAAAATAATTCCTTTAAATACAATAAAAACCCAATAATGGCCATAATTACTTCCAGCAACAAAATAAGTCCCCTAATTTTTGTAATAACTTTAGAATATGTATAAAAATTATAGAAATTTAAATCAAAAATTAAAAGATATTAAAACTATTTTTAAAATATTCATTTTTATAAAATCGATGCGATACAAAAATCAAAGAAAATCAACTCCAAAAATCATCAAATTCAAACGGAGTCTTATTCATACCATAAATACATTGCTATAATTTTCTCGAATATTTTCAGGGTTTAAAGGCTCCAAAAGAATTATATAATTTGAAACTTGCAGAAAATATAATAAATACATACGATATCAGACAAATATGAAAATTTCAAAAAAAATTATAATATTGTACTATGAATCTATGTGTAAATGTTTAGAATTTTTGGACAATCGTACAATACCCAACAGCCAGGTGGTACAACTGTTCATGCACAGTGTACCACCTTTGCTGGTGAGACCCATCACCGTTGAACCTTCTTCTTCTTCCTTTCCATTCTTTGTTATTCAAACCAGAACTAACCTCCTTACAGGAAAAAAAAAAAGAAGACCCACGCAGCCTCTCCCTTCCTTCTTACACACTCGTAATACACACACACACACACACACACATATATATACACACATTAAAACATACAATTCAAGACCCACTTCACACACACACACACACACACACACACACACACACACACAGCTCTATGCTCCAAAACACATTGCTTGTACACACGCTAGAGTTCACAGCACTCACAAATGCACACCCACTTTTATTCTCATGCACATTACATCCCATAGCACCCACTACACCACTATACATGCCTATACTCCAAACAAACCACTCCCTTGCACCTCTCACATTTGAGCACAAAGACACACATACACTCAAAGAAAAACTGTATAACTTTCTCCTTTCACACCTACTGCCTCACGGCATACGCAGCCACGCTCATATCAAAACACACCACTCATTCTTACATAACACACATTCTCACAAACGCAGCTCTGCGCATTCATACCCATCTACGCATGGAAAATTGCTTTGCACGAACACACACACACACACACTCTTGCGCACACCCATGGCTGTTCCACTGCTGCCCTGTCACAGCCACCGTGGCTGTGATTTGCTTGAATCCACCCCTTCGTCCTATAAACGCATCGGGTTACAACCACGACATCGTTAAACACATACACTTATCACTCGGCAGATGTCCCCCCTTCACACAACCCCTAAAAACCCATAAATCCATGAACGATTTTTTAAAGAGAAAAGGGTTAGAAAAACTTACTGGAAAAGCAACCCGATCGCCGGAAAAATCTGCCGCTTCAAGCCCCCTCTTTTCTTCCTCTCCATACCCTTCTATCTCTCAGCCGTTTCTCAGAAATTTTGGATGTAAACCTTAGGGTCGGCTGCCTCTCAGAAGTATATATACAAACCCTAAAATGGGCACTTACCAAAACCTCCCTTCAATTTTGTTAAGTCATTTTAAATTGTACCCGCTACTATCTCTTATTATAAATAGGTCCAAATTAACTTATTTGATATAGTTTGTGTTAGAAAACTTTTAGTGGGTTTGTTAGATAACCTCGCTACACTAATCATCTCTAAAAGCATACCGACGCTAAAATTTCGCCGCTAAGAGTCGTTAAGAAAAACATTGACGTTAAGTAAAAAAATATTCTCGCTAAAAGTTTCTTAAAAAAATTATCAACGCTAACTAAAATTTCGTCGCTAAAATATATTTGCCGATAAAATTTCTAATTAGATCTGAAAAAGTATCGGCGTGTTACAACTTAATCGTCTGACAGTCCAAAATAAATATCCGCTACCTAGAATCGACGACCTATTTGATCAACTTCAAGGTGCACGTCACTTCTCAAAAATAGATCTTCAATCGGGATACCATCACCTTAAGGTGAAGAAGGAGGATGTACCAAATACTACTTCTAGGATGCGGTATGGCCATTACAAATTTTTAATAATGCTTTTTGGTTTGATGAATGCTCCGGCCGCATTTCTGGGACTTATGAATAGGGTGTTTTAAAAGTACCTGGATCAGTTTGTGATTGTTTTTATAGATGATATTTTGATTTATTCCAAGAGTGAAGAGAAGCATGAGAAACATTTGTGTAACGACCCGGTCCACGGCCCCACCACAGGGCATTGCCTTCCTCAAAAGGGCTAGCCAAGTAGGTACTTATGAGTTCATTGGCAGGGTCTTATAAGGCTAATCGCAAACTCTCCCACAATCGATGTGGGATATTACCCGAACCCACGGGCAGGCCCGCGAGCTAGGCACGTGACCGGCCGCAGACCCAATAGACTCTAACCGAGGGCTCTGCCAGGCCTTACTTGCTTAAAACCAACATGTGCTGCAGCGGAAATTAAAACTTCTACAAACCTTAATTACATTTTCATATTTTCATTTGAATACAACACTTATGCTAAAACTTTTCATAACTCTGATTGTCAACAACTAAAGCTAAACAGAAAATCTAATATTTAGCGACTCATTTCATGCAGTCTCCGAAGCTCCGCACCAAATTTTCTCCTCCTATGCTCCTCACCATCACCTTACTTTCAACATGAAATGATAAGTAAAGGATGAGCTTCCACGTGCTCAGTAAGTAACCAATGATTCAACTAGGTGGACCATAGCACGTCAGAAAATAACTCATTTATATTATAGCATCATTAAGATATCTAAAAATCATAGATTTGATAATCATAAGGTAAAACAAAATAGAGTACATTAAACCAAAAACTGAAGCATAAAATCATTAGCGCAAAACTCATGACAACCAGTTCAGTTGCAACATTAGCTCAAACGATATGCTGCGGTCAGCGTACAGGCCCCACTGACTAGGGCCCGAAATCCCTCCTCCATCCGGGATAAAATTCTGTGGACGCATGGGCGAACCACGAGCAACAGTACTGTGCATCAACGTACAAGCCCCGTTGACCAGGGCCCGAAATCCAACTTTCCCCCGTGGATATAGGGCACAGCAATCGAGTAAACCAAAAAATGTAATACCCCGAACCTAGGTTTGAACCTTTTAGTAAAATTTTAGCAGATTTACTTATTAATTATTCTTATTTAGGGCAAATTTTACAAGTAAAAATATTTTTGTTTTTAGCGACGATTGACATGAACAATCTGATCGTCAATTACTGATAGCGAAAGAAATATCTTGAGAAATTATTATTAAATTAGGATTTAGTATATAGTTATCAGTTTTGGTTATTTCAAATATGACAGAGAGAGTGATTTATGAAAAAAAAAATGTGGCATATGAAGTCACTGATTGGGAGAAAAAGGAGGAGACTTTTGAAGCAATTAAAACAATACATGTTTTTAGGCAAAATAAAATAAAAGAGTGAAAAGGAAAAAAAGAGAGAGAGAGAGAGAAGAAAACGGGAGAGAAAGAGAGGAAAACAGAAGAGAAGATGGGAGAAGAGAAGAGAGACGGCAACCGGCCCTAGATCGGCGGTGCCACTCCCACCACGGGACAGCCCCACGCCGACCATGGAACCCATCACCGGCGATCAACTCCGGTGCTCCCTCACTGAACATCACCGCCCAACACCTCCACAGCCACCATGCCGCAGTCCATGTACCGTTGCCACCACCGCCGAGACTCATCACCGGTCTTCATCGCTGCGATGGCCTTGGACCCAACTGCTACCGACCACGCCTTCGGCCACCGGCAATCAACTCCTGTCGGCGTCTCCACCAAACGCACCACCCAACGCCTATCAATCGCCGCCACAGATCTGGACCACCCCTGTTTTTTTCTGCTACACTACCATTGCCGGCATGGAGCCCCTATATTACGGCCTTTCACCGCCGCTACACCGTTCGATTATATCCCATTTTTGGCACCTCCAACCAATCCCACGCCACCACTTGACGCCTCTGTGTGCTCCCAATGGTACCCATCACTGGCAAACCATAACTTCGGTCAACTCCATTGCCGACCACACACTTGGTCTCCGGCGATTTATTCATTTTAGCCGGCGCCTCCACTGATTAGACCGCCCAACACCTCCACGACACCTTCTTCTCCATCTGCCTTTCATGATCACGGCCGACAGTCACTGGTTGGGGCTGATTTCTTGTAAATGGGTTTTGGTGGTGTACTTGTGTATTGGTGGTGGTGATCATTTAATGGCAGTTTTGACGATGGGTGAAATGGAATAAATTAGGTGGTTTTAATGTGTGCAGTGGTGGTTTTCTGATTTTTGGTGCGGTGTGGAGTAGAGGTATCACGGCGGTGTTTGAGACGGCAGGAACGATGGTTGGGATAGGCTGAAGTATGGTGGTGTATGTGTGTGTAAATTGTTACGAAGGAGGGTGTATGGCTGTGTTTTGCGAGATTGTGTGTTTGTGTAAACCAAGTGTCTTTTTATTTGGATAAAAGTTACGAGGGTTAGGGTGAAATTGGTGGTCATTGTGGCGAGTTATCGATTAATAAGCAATGAGTTTGAGATGACCGTTGTGCGCGTAGTGGGCGTGCGTGTGATGTTTGTATGTGCATGGAGAGCTACGTGAGATGGTGTGTTTGTGTACAGCGGCGTACACAGAGTGTGTGCATTGTGTGTCGTGGAGCGTGTAATGTGGACGGTTATGTGTAATGCGGGTGTTGGCGGTGGATGAAATAGAAAGAACTAATTGGTTGTTGTCTAATGAATGTATATAGCAGGGTATGCATGTGGGCCACTGTTGTGTAGATGTATATTGTGTGAGGAGTACGGTTGTGTATGTTTGGAGGTGTGGGTGACTATGTGCGGGTGGGTGTATGTGGATTCTGTGTATGTAGCTGTTTGTACAGTTGTAGTGGTATATGTGCTACGTATATTTTATGTGCAAAAAGGGCGTGTGTCCGCCAAGGCTGGAAGGCATATGAGGGCGTGTCTGTAGAGGCCTATGAGTTGTGTTTATGTGCGCGTTAATGTGTGCTGAGCAGCGTGTGGGCAGCAGTTTGCAGAGAGTATGTGTTGTATGTGCATGAATTTGAACTGTGTACACACAGAGTGTGTCTGTATGTAACAGGGTACAATATCTTTGTGTGCGTAATGTGGAATGTAGTGTGGTTTTGATTTTGGTTGTGGAATCGTAAAGAAAATAGTGATGTACTGGTTGTAGGGTTGTCGAAAGGTGGCACATATAATGGTAGATTAGTTGTGGAAACTAGCAACCGATATGTTGGGTTTTGGTGGTATTGAATATGGAACGGGGTTTCGGCAGTACGAATTCGATTTGTAGTTAACAGTTGTGGTTTATCGGTGATGCTTGCGATGGCTGGACTGGGACAGCCGTGATGGCGTGTATATGGCGGTGTGATTTGGGGTACGGTAGTGCGTATAATGTGTGTTGTGTACAGTGAGTGTACATGGTGTAGGTGTACCGTGTACATGTATGTGTTTTGGACAAGGAAACACATAGGCTATGAGAATAAAAGGGGAATTGTTAGCGTGAACTCTAGGATTTGACCGGGAACATGAAGATAAAAAGAATGGTCTTGACGGTTCCGTTCGCCAGAGGTAGTAACGTGATCGTCGCTCCGGAGCTCTAGATGATATGGAAATGCGTAGCGTCAGGTAAGTGACCCTTTGATTCAACTAGTATTTTTATATGCAAAGTATATGTTTATCTACTGTTAAAATGTGTTGGTTATTACTATTGACCGTTTTATGTACGTTTAACTGCTCTGGCTTAAATTACCAAAAAAAGTTTTAATGTTTATTCTCGTCAAAGAAAAACCGGACCAGCATGTAAATGATGTTTTGCCTAGAAACTGAAATGAAACTCGGATTTGAAATGTATTGTATTGGCGTTATTGTGAATATTGAACATGTTGAGGATTATTGAAAGGATGTGAGGATGGTTGAGAATCAATTGATGAGTGATTTTGTTCACGATGAACCCAAATGGGGTTTTTGGTTTACTCGATTGCTGTGCCCTGTATCCACGGGGGAAAGTTGGATTTCGGGCCCTGGTCAACGGGGCTTGTACGTTGATGCACAGTACTGTTGCTCGTGGTTCGCCCATGCGTCCACAGAATTTTATCTCGGATGGAGGAGGGATTTCGGGCCCTAGTCAGTGGGGCCTGTACGCTGACCGCAGCATATCGTTTGAGCTAATGTTGCAACCGAACTGGTTGTCATGAGTTTTGCGCTAATGATTTTATGCTTCAGTTTTTGGTTTAATGTACTCTATTTTGTTTTACCTGATGATTATCAAATCTATGATTTTTAGATATCTTAATGATGCTATAATATAAATGAGTTATTTTCTGACGTGCTATGGTCCACCTAGTTGAATCATTGGTTACTTACTGAGCACGTGGAAGCTCATCCCTTACTTATCATTTCAGGTTGAAAGTAAGGTGATGGTGAGGAGCATAGGAGGAGAAAATTTGGTGCGGAGCTTCGGAGACTGCATGAAATGAGTCGCTAAATATTAGATTTTCTGTTTAGCTTTAGTTGTTGACAATCAGAGTTATGAAAAGTTTTAGCATAAGTGTTGTATTCAAATGAAAATATGAAAATGTAATTAAGGTTTGTAGAAGTTTTAATTTCCGCTGCAGCACATGTTGGTTTTAAGCAAGTAAGGCCTGGCAGAGCCCTCGGTTAGAGTCTATTGGGTCTGCGGCCGGTCACGTGCCTAGCTCGCGGGCCTGCCCGTGGGTTCAGGTCGTGACAGAAATGGTATCAGAGCATTACAGTTTTGGGATATTAGAGCTTAAGTAATGATCCCGTTGGTTAGGTTACATGATTTTGTAGACTTGTAACTAGGCTGACGAAAGTGGAAGGTAGAACTCAAGATTTGATCATTTAGAGTGAAAGTCATATGTGAGAAATTCTTTGTACTTTAGTGCACCATGGGGTTGCAGTTAAGCTTGCTACTACTAAGTAGACCGTGCAAAATAATATATTGTGGTTTGTTATCTGAAAAGCGTAGCAGAAGCAAGATGATTAGGAATTTAAATATCTGGTTTAGTTGGAGTGGAATAAGTATAGGCAGTGAGCTTCGTACTAGCTGAGCCATAACTATTTTGAGGTTGAGTAATAATATTCGGTTGGTTAGATTATAAAATCTTGGGTTATAATCTGACTCTTATAGTACAATGAAATGTTTGAAGTTACGATGGACGTTACTGAAGTACTGATGTTCTTGCCTCGTATTTTGGAGGCTATTAAAGCTGCTAAGATTGTGAATGTTGTTCTTGATGTTAAAAGGCTTGTGACTTTTGAAAATGATGTTGTCTCTTGGGGTTATCAAGGGTTCCTTTTGGGATTGGTTAATTGCGATTATGAAATTTTGAATTTTCATCAATCAAAATCTTATGAGCATAGGTCTTCAGTTTAAGCGTATTTCATATAAGAACTAAATTATTAAACATCAAGGTCATTGGGTCAGGTGGTTCTATAATCGTTAGCGCGTAAATGATAATTCAAGCTCTGTAGCGTCGAGTATTATTTAAAGTTGCTTAGGCTATGACTGATGATGATAACTTACATTTCGAAAGTTTCATACCATTAAGATAACTTTCTTCGTTTGGGTGAAGCTAGATTAAATTGGTTCAGATAAATGTTTTCTAGTTGTCAAAGTTGGTTCAGAATGTAAAGACTTTGGGAGACTTTGGGACTTTTGGAAGATTATATGATCTCTTGAAGTTTTATAAGTGTTAGAGCGTAGTGATGACCTAATAAGTTTGAGCTTAGCATTAAAGTTTGAACAGGAATCCTGGTGTTAATGTTCGTCAGTGATAAATTTTGTGGAGGTTAGGCACTGCTCGACTATTATGTTGGTTGCTAGGTATCTGAGTTACCTAGCGAGATCTAGTGTCTAGACGTTGTAAGTATTGTGAAATTCGAGGCTGAATTTCGTTTAACATGAAGAAAATGTAATATCCTGGTTTCAAATTAGTCTTATGTAGATTTTGATCAATATACTTGATGCTCTAGAAATTTGATCACTTGGTGAGCCTTCACAGTTTAGGGACGATTTAGTTCTATTAATGGAAAAATGTGAATATAGCATTTATAATTGGCGATGGATCTAATTTAAGAGTATTAATCGTAGACGCATTCCTTGTGGTGAGTTAAAGTGAGTTCAATGCATATCACGCATCTTGTGCTTGAAGGTCTTTGGGTGCATGTACTTATAAAGTCGAGTAAAATTATATCCAAGTTTGATTGTGAACCGTTTAGATAGATTTAGTTGTATAAGCACTTGAATTATTATGTCGGTGGGTATCTGATATCAAACATGATTAAGATCAGCTACAAAGGGAACACCTAATTTCGAGGACGAAATTTCTTTAAGGGGAGGATAATGTAATACCCCGAACCTAGGTTTGAACTTTTTAGTAAAATTTTAGCAGTTTACTATTTAATTATTCTTATTTAGGGCAAATTTTACAAGTAAAAATATTTTTGTTTTTAGCGACGATTGACATGAACAATCTGATCGTCAATTACTGATAGCGAAGGAAATATCTTGAGAAATTATTATTAAATTAGGATTTAGTATATAGTTATCAGTTTTGGTTATTTCAAATATGATAGAGAGAGTGATTTATGAAAAAAAAAATGTGGCATATGAAGTCACTGATTGGGAGAAAAAGGAGGAGACTTTTGAAGCAATTAAAACAATACATGTTTTTAGGCAAAATAAAATAAAAGAGTGAAAAGGAAAAAAAGAGAGAGAGAGAGAGAAGAAAACGGGAGAGAAAGAGAGGAGAACAGAAGAGAAGATGGGAGAGGAGAAGAGAGACGGCAGCCGGCCCTAGATCGGCGGTGCCACTCCCACCACGGGACAGCCCCACGCTGACCATGGAACCCATCACCGGCGATCAACTCAGGTGCTCCCTCACTGAACACCACCGCCCAACACCTCCATAACCACCATGCCGCAGTCCATGTACCGTTGCCACCACCGCCGAGACTCATCACCGGTCTTCATCGCTGCGATGGCCTTGGACCCAACTGTTACCGACCACGCCTTTGGCCACCGGCAATCAACTCCTGTCGGCGTCTCCACCAAACGCACCACCCAACGCCTATCAATCGCCGCCACAGATCTGGACCACCCCTGTTTTTTTCTGCTACACTACCATTGCCGGCATGGAGCCCCTATATTACGGCCTCTCACCGCCGCTACACCGTTCGATTATATCCCATTTTTGGCACCTCCAACCAATCCCACGCCACCACTTGACGCCTCTGTGTGCTCCCAATGGTACCCATCACTGGCAAACCATAACTTCGGTCAACTCCATTGCCGACCACACACTTGGTCTCCGGCGATTTATTCATTTTAGCCGGCGCCTCCACTGATTAGACCGCCCAACACCTCCACGACACCTTCTTCTCCATCTGCCTTTCATGATCACGGCCGACAGTCACTGGTTGGGGCTGATTTCTTGTAAATGGGTTTTGGTGGTGTACTTGTGTATTGGTGGTGGTGATCATTTAATGGCAGTTTTGACGATGGGTGAAATGGAATAAATTAGGTGGTTTTAATGTGTGCAGTGGTGGTTTTCTGATTTTTGGTGCGGTGTGGAGTAGAGGTATCACGGCGGTGTTTGAGACGGCAGGAACGATGGTTGGGATAGGCTGAAGTATGGTGGTGTATGTGTGTGTAAATTGTTACGAAGGAGGGTGTATGGCTGTGTTTTGCGAGATTGTGTGTTTGTGTAAACCAAGTGTCTTTTTATTTGGATAAAAGTTACGAGGGTGAGGGTGAAATTGGTGGTCATTGTGGCGAGTTATCGATTAATAAGCAATGAGTTTGAGATGACCGTTGTGCGCGTAGTGGGCGTGCGTGTGATGTTTGTATGTGCATGGAGAGCTACGTGAGATGGTGTGTTTGTGTACAGCGGCGTACACAGAGTGTGTGCATTGTGTGTCGTGGAGCGTGTAATGTGGACGGTTATGTGTAATGCGGGTGTTGGCGGTGGATGAAATAGAAAGAACTAATTGGTTGTTGTCTAATGAATGTATATAGCAGGGTATGCATGTGGGCCACTGTTGTGTAGATGTATATTGTGTGAGGAGTACGGTTGTGTATGTTTGGAGGTGTGGGTGACTATGTGTGGGTGGGTGTATGTGGATTCTGTGTATGTAGCTGTTTGTACAGTTGTAGTGGTATATGTGCTACGTATATTTTATGTGCAAAAAGGGCGTGTGTCCGCAAAGGCTGGAAGGCATATGAGGGCGTGTCTGTAGAGGCCTATGAGTTGTGTTTATGTGCGCGTTAATGTGTGCTGAGCAGCGTGTGGGCAGCAGTTTGCAGAGAGTATGTGTTGTATGTGCATGAATTTGAACTGTGTACACACAGAGTGTGTCTGTATGTAACAGGGTACAATATCTTTGTGTGCGTAATGTGGAATGTAGTGTGGTTTTGATTTTGGTTGTGGAATCGTAAAGAAAATAGTGATGTACTGGTTGTAGGGTTGTCGAAAGGTGGCACATATAATGGTAGATTAGTTGTGGAAACTAGCAACCGATATGTTGGGTTTTGGTGGTATTGAATATGGAACGGGGTTTCGGCAGTACGAATTCGATTTGTAGTTAACAGTTGTGGTTTATCGGTGATGCTTGCGATGGCTGGACTGGGACAGCCGTGATGGCGTGTATATGGCGGTGTGATTTGGGGTACGGTAGTGCGTATAATGTGTGTTGTGTACAGTGAGTGTACATGGTGTAGGTGTACCGTGTACATGTATGTGTTTTGGACAAGGAAACACATAGGCTATGAGAATAAAAGGGGAATTGTTAGCGTGAACTCTAGGATTTGACCGGGAACATGAAGATAAAAAGAATGGTCTTGACGGTTCCGTTCGCCAGAGGTAGTAACGTGATCGTCGCTCCGGAGCTCTAGATGATATGGAAATGCGTAGCGTCAGGTAAGTGACCCTTTGATTCAACTAGTATTTTTATATGCAAAGTATATGTTTATCTACTGTTAAAATGTGTTGGTTATTACTATTGACCGTTTTATGTACGTTTAACTGCTCTGGCTTAAATTACCAAAAAAAGTTTTAATGTTTATTCTCGTCAAAGAAAAACCGGACCAGCATGTAAATGATGTTTTGCCTAGAAACTGAAATGAAACTCGGATTTGAAATGTATTGTATTGGCGTTATTGTGAATATTGAACATGTTGAGGATTATTGAAAGGATGTGAGGATGGTTGAGAATCAATTGATGAGTGATTTTGTTCACGATGAACCCAAATGGGGTTTTTGGTTTACTCGATTGCTGTGCCCTGTATCCACGGGGGAAAGTTGGATTTCGGGCCCTGGTCAACGGGGCTTGTACGTTGATGCACAGTACTGTTGCTCGTGGTTCGCCCATGCGTCCACAGAATTTTATCTCGGATGGAGGAGGGATTTCGGGCCCTAGTCAGTGGGGCCTGTACGCTGACCGCAGCATATCGTTTGAGCTAATGTTGCAACCGAACTGGTTGTCATGAGTTTTGCGCTAATGATTTTATGCTTCAGTTTTTGGTTTAATGTACTCTATTTTGTTTTACCTGATGATTATCAAATCTATGATTTTTAGATATCTTAATGATGCTATAATATAAATGAGTTATTTTCTGACGTGCTATGGTCCACCTAGTTGAATCATTGGTTACTTACTGAGCACGTGGAAGCTCATCCCTTACTTATCATTTCAGGTTGAAAGTAAGGTGATGGTGAGGAGCATAGGAGGAGAAAATTTGGTGCGGAGCTTCGGAGACTGCATGAAATGAGTCGCTAAATATTAGATTTTCTGTTTAGCTTTAGTTGTTGACAATCAGAGTTATGAAAAGTTTTAGCATAAGTGTTGTATTCAAATGAAAATATGAAAATGTAATTAAGGTTTGTAGAAGTTTTAATTTCCGCTGCAGCACATGTTGGTTTTAAGCAAGTAAGGCCTGGCAGAGCCCTCGGTTAGAGTCTATTGGGTCTGCGGCCGGTCACGTGCCTAGCTCGCGGGCCTGCCCGTGGGTTCGGGTCGTGACAATTTGACTATAGTTTTGCAGATTTTGGGGGAGCATAAACTCTATGCCAAGTTTAATAAGCGTGAGTTTTGGTTAGGACAAGTTTTCTTCTTGGGTCATGTGGTGACTAAGGATGGGATATCCGTGGATCCTGCTAAGATTGAAGCAATTATAAAATGGGAGACGGCCTCTGTGATTGAGATTAGAAGTTTCTTAGGATTGGCAGGCTATTATAGAAGGTTTGCTGAAGGTTTTTCTCGCATTTCTATTCCTTTGACCCAGTTGACAAGAAAGTATGCTAAGTTTTTGTTGACAGATGAATGTGAAAAGAGCTTTTAAGATTTGAAGAAGCGTCTGAGTTCGGCACCAGTCTTAACACTGCCATCTGAATCTGGACGGTTCGTCATCTACAATGATGCATCACTACAAGGACTCGGTTGTGTGCTTATGCAACAGGGTAATGTAATTGCTTATGCATCAAGACAACTTAAACAGCATGAACTGAATTATCCTACCCATGACTTAGAACTAGCAGCTGTAATTTTTGCACTAAGGATTTGGCGTCATTATTTGGATTGTGAACCATGTGAAATCTATATGGATCATAAGAGTTTGAAAAACATCTTCACACAAAAGGAGTTGAACATGAGACAGAGACGGTGGTTGGAGTTGTTGAAGAACTATGATTGCACCACTTTGTACCATCCAAGTAAGGCTGATATTGTGGCGGATGCGCTAAGTAGGAAGAGTATGGGAAGACTTTCTACTATCTTTACTACTCAACCTCAATTGTTGGAAGAATTGGAGAAGTTAGAAGTTGAGGTAAGATTCCTCATTGTAGTGGGTATTTGGCACATTTGTAACCATCATTGATCAAAAGAGTTAAGTCGGCTTAAGCATTAGACTTTTGGTGGTCAAGAAAAGGGGTTCGCTGCTACGTGGAGGTGCCACAAAGGATGCAGTCTGAGTCAGCTTCCAGGTAGACAAAGTAGGAGACATCAAGGACATAGTAAGGGCTGAGAGTAAGGCTCCCCAAACAGGTCGCGAGGGCTGGCAGAGTAGCGTAGGCACGGCGACGACGAACAAGGCCGACGGTCAGCAGTCTGTGTCAAGGGTGCAGCGTCAAGGGTCTGGTGACCAAGGTTCAAATGTGTTTTTCTTACTAGAATTCTAGAGAGAATGTCTTTTTAGAGAGAGAAAGTGAAAAGTCCAAATGAGAAAAAAAATCCTTGAATAAGGTCCAAAGTCCACTATTTATAGGAAAAATGTGGATGTGTCATAAGTTGACATGTGTCATCCCCTGGGAGCGACACACAGCCAGGAGGGGTCCAAAGTATTGATTCTTCGTTGGACTGACAGTCCCCAAGTTCGTGCTGCCCTGCCCTTGCAACACCTCTCGGCCTATCTGAGGAGACTGATCATGCCGTGGTAACATGGTCAGAGTAGCCCGTTGCCCCAGCCACCAGTCCAAGCCCTTACTGAATCCCACGGGATGTGTCAAGAGACGCGCAGAGAACCTGACAGCGGTGAGGGTTGCCCCTGTAGCCAACTGCCAAGTGGACTAGGCGCGAGGCCCTCCGAGGATGTGCTCCCATCCCAGAGTGACCCGGGGGTCATTGCCCTGGTGGTGTCGACGATCCACAGCAACATGAATGGGCATGGTCACTGCACAGTGCTTAGAGTCCTTACGGGGAAGTCTTCATGTCGGAGCCCCCTGCGAGTGTAATGTTTGATGGTTTTAAGATTGTGATGGCAATGGCTTCAGGGTTACGAGCCCATCCTGCTGCGAGGGCCGAAGCCCCGGTGATTGTGTCGGCGATGGCTTTAAGGTTATGAGCTCATCCTGCAGTTTGATTGAGCCGGCAATGGCGCTAAGCCCATCCCGTAGTTTGATTGAGCCGGTGATGGCATACAGCCCATCCCGTAGTTTGATTGAGCCGGCGATGGCATTCAGCCCATCCCGTAGTTTGATTAAGCCGGCGATGGCATACAACCCATCCCGTAGTTTGATTGAGCCGGCGATGGTGCAAAGCCCGTGAGGGCACTAAGCCTATCCCGCAGTTTGATTGAGCCGATGATGGCATACAACCCATCCGTAGTTTGATTGGGCTGGCGATGGCATACAGCCCATCCCGTAGTTTGATTGAGCAGGCGATGGCGCGAAGCCCGTGATGACGCTAAGCCCATCCTACAATTTGATTGAGCCGACGATGGCATAAAGCCCATGATGGCGTTAAACCCATCCCGTAGTTTGATTGAGCCGGCGATGGCGGGAAGCCCGTGATGACGCTAAGCCCATCCCATAGTTTGATTGAGCCGGCGATGGCATACAGCCCTTCCTGTAGTTTGATTGAGCCGAAGATGGCATACAACCCATCCCGTAGTTTGATTGAGTCGGCGATGGCATGAAGCCCGGGATGGCGCTAAGCCCATCCCTCAGTTTGATTGAGCCGGCGATGGCGCGAAGCCCGTGATGGCGCTAAGCCAATCCTGTAGTGAGGGCCGGAGCCCCTGGTGATGCTGCACACTCTGGAGAGTGGGTCGAAGCATGTTCCACAACCAAGGCAAGGTGTGCATGGTGTGGTGAAACGATGGACCGATGCAAGGAGCATGGTAGTGTGACAGAGAGCCAATGGGCACAATTGTGTTAGTGGCACTGGCATGGGCTCGACGAGTGAGTAAGGTGCTGGGGGCACGTCTGTGTTTGTGGCGCACGAGTGCAGTGACAAACTTTACAGAGACAACACTTAGTGCCGGGGCACGTGTCATGAAAGTGGCGCACGGACGTGGCGACGAACGTTGCGGAGACAATACCTAGTGCTGAGGCACATGTTATGAGCTTGGCATATTGGCGCGGCGACGAACGTCACGAAGACAATACTTGGTGCCAGGGGCACGCATCATGAGAATGGCATAAGGGCACAGTGACGAACGTTATGGGAACAATACTCGGTGCCAGGGGCACGTATTATGACAATGGTGCACGGGCATGGTGACGACCGTCGTGGGGATACACTTGGTGCCGGGGGCACATGTCATGGAAATGGCGCATGGGCGAGGCGATGAATGTCGCGAGGCAATACTTGGTGCCGGTGGCGCGCATCATGAGAATGGCGCAAGGGCGCAGCAACAAACGTCGCGAAACAATACTTGGTGCTGGGGGCACATATCATGATATTGGCGCAAGGGCGCAGCGACGAACGTCGCGGAACAGTACTTGGTGCCGGGGCGCATGTTATGGAAATGGCGCATTGACGCGGCGATGAACGTTGCAAAGCAATACTTGTGATAGTATGCTGCCATCGTGACGATTGTGCACGGTCGGTGACGAGCGTCATGTGACCAATGTTGTTGAGCATGCATTGTAGAGAGCGTGATGAGTGAGGTCGGTGTTTAGAAGTGACCATTGCAAGACAAAAGGGTGGTCGACCCCCTACAAGAAGGGGCGGCCGACCCCCTTAAGGAAGGGGTGGCCGACCCCCTCGAGGAGAAAGAGTGGCTGACCCTTACAAGAAGGGGTGGTCGACCCCCATAAGGAAGGGTTGGCCGGCCCCTTGAGCAGAAAGGGTGGCCGATCCTTTAAAAGAAGGGCTGGCCGACCCCCTTAAGGAAGGGGTGGCCGACCCCTTACAAGAAGGGCTGGGCGACACCCTTAAGAAAGAGGTGGCCGACCCCTTACAAGAAGGGGTGGCCGACACCCTTAAGAAAGGGGTGGCCGACCCCCTTAGAAAAGGGGTGGCCTACCCCCTTAAGGGGTCGAGCCCTTTTTTCAATGATTTGACCATGTTGATGTCGCTGCATTGGTGATGCCTGTGGATGCTCGAAAGAAGATGCACTTTGACCAGGTGATGGCGTTGAATAATTGACCGTTGACTAGGTGATGTGTCATGCAAAGTGGGTCCCTTAGCGAGCCCTGGGGTGCGACCAAAATAGGATATGAACATAGCTCCCTGCGTGTGGTGTGTGTGGAGGGGTATCCCAAGCGGGCGCTGCATGCATAAAAAGTTATGGCTTGCGATGCGTGTTGCGCGAAAGGGCGTATTTGTGCGAAAAACTGCTCGCTCTTTTTTTTTGACCTTCCCCTATAAATAGTGCAAAGGGGGGGAGGGCATTTTCACCTCATTAGTCCAGAGAGAGAGAATAAGAGAGAAAAGAGAGAAAAATGAGAGATGGTGAGAGAAGGCAAGCAAGTGGTCGAGGGCTTGGCCGGTGATGGGGGTCAGCGTAGCCAGGGGGTCGGTGCAGGTGGGAGAGGGAACGAAGAGAGGAAGGGGGAAGGAGGGAGGAGAGGGAGGAAGGAAAAGTACATCAGCCGCACGGGGGGTCGGCCAGCCCAGGGGGTCGGCTTTATCAGGGGAAAGAGGTGGAATGGAAGGAAGAGAAGAAGGAGGAAGGGGATAGGGGTCGCCGCACTAGGGGTCGGCCAGCCCAGGGGGTGGACCTCACCAAGGGAAAGTGGGGGAAGGGAAGAAAGGAAGGAAGGATGAAGGGGAGGGGGGTCGGCCGCACGAAGGGTCAGCCAACCAGGGGGGTCGACGGCAAGGGGGTCGTCGGGGTCTTTGGGTGGAATAAGGGCCACGCCCGTTGAGCCGATGCCTGTTCTAAGAAAAGTTAAACAGAAGATGTTCGCGAAGCCACGGGGTGCGGCAGCTAGTGCATCATGACCATTGAGGGTCATGACGACAGAACCCGTGGCCGAGCTGCCGACAGATGAGGCTAGAGTTGTGCTGGGTGGTGAGATGGCCGTGCCTTTGACATTTGATGATGGTGGAGCGAGGTCGTACGATCTGGATGCAGACAGGACAAACACATTGCTAGGGAGTGAAGGGGGTAGTGCTGCAAGTACCTGACCGTGAGTTGTGGAGGGAGCTTGCCATCCGGGTGGCCGATGGGGCTTTTACAGTGCCGTGGAGCGGTCCGTCGATGGGAGAGGAGCCACTGGCGCCGTCACCATATGTGCGTGCTCTGAGTTGGGAAGAGGTGCCTATGATGTCATCGAGATACGTGCCGGGTTGTTGGTGGAGAGGGAAGATATACCGTGGGCACCCATAGTGTTCAAGGGGCATGACGCGATGCCAATTGGGTGGGACTTCTGGTATCAGCATATGGTGGAGACGCTGTGGTGGGAGGCGCTATTTTAGAGGTTGGGGTTACTGCCGGCGGTGGACATTACAGGGAGGGGTCTGGAGTTGTATAGGGATATGCCTGGGATGACCCTATTGCTGTCGAGGTGGAGAACTCAGACACATACCTTTGTGACTAAGTTCGAAGAGATCGGTCCAATGTTGCTGGACGTGATGATGCTGATGGGTCTGTCGATGCAGGGAGAATTAGACGCGCGTGTGACGCGGCTCAGTGATGAGGAGTGCTTGCTGCAGACATAGTTGCTGGACATCTTAGCGGAGACGAAGCAGCACCGGAAGTGGACATATTGTGGATGGCTCCGACTGTTCTATGGCACGACGTAAGCGAGGTTGGGGCAGAGATTGGGCGCTGCCGCTCACTTTGTGATGGGGCCGTATCACAAGGACGAACTGTATGAGATGGTGGCCTTCCTGATGATGTTCTTGTTGAGGTGAGAATCGTACTTTTCCATAGATTGCATTTGTGCTTGACTTTAATTGACGTCGCGTATAATGTGTTGTTATCTGCTTGCAAGTTTGTGTTGGAGGGGACGCCGGAGGATCGCATTTCTCCGAGGGTGATCCCCCTGGATATACGGATGGCGCAGGGGAGACGCGTTGGCCTAGCTCCTGTGTGTCTGGGCACCCTGTACTTACGTCTGGATCAGCTGGTGAATTACGTAAAGCAGTCGCATGGGCGGTACCAGGTGGCTACGTACGTTGACTGAATGTTCCTGCAGAGGTACCTGTACGAGTGTTTTCCAGATTACCATCTGGTAGGATTCCCGTACCAGCACCCGATATCGACGATGAGGACGGTGACGCATGGAGGCAGGTCACAGGAGGTGGCAGTGTGGTGTGGCGGATCACGGGTGTTTGGATGGTCAGGCATCAATAGGCCTGATTGTTCGCTGTCACGGTTGATAGATTCTCACGAGGCGTGTCTGGCGTGACTGTACAGAGATATGCATTCATCATACGGAGTACCCCTGGTTGCATAGACAGGAGATGACGAGGGACTTGACCAGGAGGGAGACCTTGGCGTCGGCGAATGTTGTGCTCTTGGTGGCCTACTTTCCGGGTTGGCTTTCAGTGATGACGGACGATGGTGGGAAATCTGCGGAGAACCTGTATTACATGGCCCGGTATTGCTCGGATCATTTGTCATTGGCGTTCGGCTATGACTTGGAGCCGCCATGTGGATACCATGGCCCGTGGAGTGTGACGACTGCATTTGGGTACACACGGTATGATAGAGTCCGTGAGTGGCCAGCACCGGTGACAGAGTGGAGGCGGCTGGGGACAGCGGTAGCGGGGGCAGTGACCTTGGGGTTTGTACAGTGGTGGGAGCTACTGCGAGCGAGTTGGGCAGAGTGGTTAGCATAGCCATCGGGCACATGTCGTCTGGTGGACGTGTTTGCATGTGACCGGGCACTGAGTTTGATATCGGTGACAGCTGCGAGGCAGGTTGGCATGCTGGCGCTAGTGTCAGGGAGTGCTGTCAGGGGCTCTAAGAGAGATCCAAGTGAGGAGCTGGACGAGGAGGGCGAAGGGTCTGAGGATGAGGCTCCGGGTGAGGACCGTGGAGAGGAACCGGCGGTGCTGTCATCGCAAGTGCCAGGGGCCAGCAAGGGGCCGCTGTCGGCGCTTCGGGTGAGTATGATGGAGAGTGCTCATTAGGCGAGTGCAAGCATTTTGGGTTCACGCCTGGCAGGGTCGAAGAGGCCCCGGGAGGCATCGGATGAACCAGTGGTTGAGGTAAGACTAGCTGTTACTATTACATTACATTTTGTCCTTTTGATTAAGTCTTTGTTATCATAAAAAAAAGAGTTGACGTACTGAAGGCTGATAGTATTTTGACAGGAGTACGAGGAGCAGACGGTGGAGGGAGTCGGTGATATGGGTGCAGCTGTCGAGGCAGAGGAGGTGGTGGCAGTTGAGGTAGAGGAGGTGGTGGCAGTTGCGGTAGATGAGCCGGCTGGCGAGGGTGAGCCGGGGGCGATTGATATGTTGGGGGCTGGAATGAGTGGCAGGGTGAGCCCGCTGTCGGGTGTTGAGGATAGAGTGGAGGAGATGTATGGTGGAGCGATCGACGAGTCACTGATGTTTGATGCCAGTGGCTACTGGTGGACATGCTCAGAGGCGGAGGTTATAGGGGTTGAGCGGGAGGACCCGGTGGAGCTGGAGCCTGCGGTGGCACCCTATGCTGGTGAGTTGGAGATTTCGGTGCAGCCTGTTACGGAGTGTCAACAGGACGAGTCGTCGGGGTCAGCTGTCGAGGCGGGGGCAACATTGATGGAGATGCACTCGATGACCGTCGGTGCACATGCAGCGGGAGAAGTGCAGGAGAGGCCTATGGTGGTAGGAGGCGGTGTAGTGGTTGGTGAAGTGAGTAGGGGATCGTCGAGTGGGCAGGCTGACGTTGTATCGTGGGAGAGTCTCCAGCTGCCCGCTGAGACAGTGCACCGGTTAGAGCTGTTGAAGGCAGCGTACCCGCAGACGTTCGAGGGTGTCTGTAGAGAACTCAGTTTTGCAGATGTGGGTGTATGCAGGGTTCGTAGAGTGGCTACTGCCCTTTGCGAGTATTCCTGCGACAGGTTGGTTGACAGCATTCATTGAGCGGTCACTAAGAGAGTTTGCACCGTTCACCTCCCTAGGCTTGCAGTTGGATTGGATAGCTGATTTCTTGAGGTCGAGGAGCGAGGGCAGTGCTATGGGGGAGAGGATGGCCTTGGTACAGATGGAGGAGGTGCTACTTGAGAGGCGGCGTACAGGGTTGGAGGTGGAGCAATTAGAGATTAGCGGAGAGCTGGGCATGATCAACGGGGAGGTGGCGGAGATAGAGAGGTAGCAGACCGAGCTACAGAGACGGTTGAGTGACTTGCAGAGACGGCGTGCTAATGTGGAGGCTCGAGAGGCTGAGCGTCTGAAGCGGCAGGCAGAGCTCGAGGTGGGATGGTCGGCGCTGCAGTTCAGAGTCACACATTGGACGCGTTTAGCTCTCATCTGGTGGCAGTGTTGTTATCTAAGTTTCTGTAGGGCTTGCGATGGACTGATGTATAAACAGCGCCCGGTAGTGGCCAAAAAACTTTATATGTGTACTTATATTTTTTTCTTGTTGGCATCATGATCATGGCTGTGTGTTGTCCTATTGTCATTTGTTGTGGGTGCATGGCGCTCTTGTTATTTTGTTACGATTGTCGAATGTCTTATGTCTGATGGTTGTCCATTGGTGTTCCCCCCTTTCATCGAGGGCAAACAGCTCAGTGACTAGGAGTGAGTAAAAAAAGGGCAGGCTAAGCATAAATATATGTATAGCGGACAGACCGTATATGGATAGTGCTCGGATTAAAGCGCTGCTTCATAAAAGAAACTTGTAATGAGCAACAAGAGTTACAAGTCAGGATATGGGTGTATATACAACAAAATATTGTGTAAGCATTCTAAACTGCGTGTGGTGGGTTGTGAGGAACAAGCTGCAACTGGTTATGCATAGTATTTCCTTAGGTAGCGACCGTTGACAAGGGCCGTGAGCCGTCCGTCATTTGGGTTGAGCAGGAGGTAGGAGCTGTTGCTTCTGGCCGTATGCACTTTAAGTGGCCCCTCCCAGTTGGGTGTAAATTTAGGGGCTGATAGGTTGGCCCGCACATGCTTGGAGGCTCGGAGGACAAGGTCGCCCTCCACGAAGGAGCGGGGTTTGACAGCCTTCACGTAGGCTTTGACAAGCTGTTCGTGGTGTTTCTTCATTCGGTACATGGCGTTGGCTCTTTTTTCATCTAGGCCTTCAAGGGCCATCATTCTGGTTTCCTCCTCCCTAAGGCCGCTGCTGAGGGCTAGTCGTGTCGAGGCGACCACGACCTTGGCTGGTACCACACACTCGTCCCCGTAGACAAGGGAGAAGGGTGTGGCCTTCGTGGTTGTGTGTTTGGAAGTTCTGTAAGCCCAAAGGGCATGGCTCAGCTTTTCGGACCAAGAGCCGCTTGTGTCGTGAACCATGCGTGACAAAACACGCAACAAGGTTTTGTTAGAGCCTTCAGCTTGACCGTTGCCTTGCGGATAGTAAGGGGTTGATGTGGTGTGATTGATGTCGTGTGCTTCCATGAGAGTCTGAACATCTCGGTTGATAAATGGCGTGCCGTTGTCGAAGATGATGCATCGGGGGATGCCGAAGCGACAGATGATGTGGTTGCGCAAGAAGTTGGCAATGGCGCCTCCCGTGGCTTTGCGCAGAGGTATGGCCTCGACCCACTTTGTGAAACGCTCCGTTGCGACCATGATCCGTATGAGGCCTTTTGACGGCGGATGTATGGGGTTGATAAGGTCAAGAGCCCAAGAGTGTGCATTCTGTCAGCATGTCTCTGGCAGGGTTGGCAATGCCGGACATGAGAGATGGAGTCAGATTCCATGGTTGGCCAATAGTACCCTAACCTTAGCAATTCTGCGTACAGCTTATGCGATCCCTGATGCTCCCCACAGGCACCATTATGCACTTTATTAATTAGTTCCACGGTCGAGGCACCCTGTAAGCATCGTAGGGTGCCCCCCAAAAACCCTTTGCGAAATAATTTGCCTTCTGTCACAAAATATCTGACCGATTGGTTCTTGAAAGATCGTGCCGAGCCGCGGTCCGGCGGTAGGAGCCCATGAGTTAGGTATTGTAGGAAAGGCTGACGCCAGTCACCCTTGACGTTAATGACAAGCGCTTCTTCGCTATCTTGCGCATACAGGCTTTCTGAACAATCCCGTTGTGCATCCGAAGCGTCCTTGGCCATGGACGGCCAAAAGAGGCCCATGCGCTGGAGGCGACGATACAAAGGGGGGTCGTTGAGGCCACAACATTTTTTATAGCCGAGCCGTAGTTTATGCTTTGCTTCCGCCAGGGCCAAGCATCTAGCCAGAGTGCCTCCGGGACATCATTTGTACAGGACGTCTCCCAGCATTAAGAAATCCGTAAGGGTGGAGGCGGACGCAAGAGATGGCGCCCTTAATTAGTCGACGATTATCTGCCTCCAATCACCGGCAGTAGTATCTTTTGGGACTAAATTCAATGCCGTGCATGGTGTGGTCCTTCTGATGATGGTTAGCATTTGCTGTTCATCGTCAAACTCAATCTTTGATGTGATCGTGGCCAAGCTGTCCGCATGTCGGTTGTGGCACCTGTTGTGATGTTCATATTGGACATGGCCAAGTCTTCCCTCCAAGTGTTGTACCAGGGCACGATAAGGCGCCAAAGCTAGCTCTTTGTCCGCGAACTCTCCGTCAGCCTGTTTCATTATCAAGTTTGAGTCCCCCCTTATGCATAATGATTTAGCCCCCATACTGGTAGTTAGCATGAGGCCAATGACAAAGGCCTCATATTCATCTTCATTGTTGGATACCGGGAATGCAAGCTTGAAGGATAGGGACGTGGTAACACCCTGTGGATTGCGAAGGACTATACCGGCGCCCCCTTGCCGGAGGAGAGCTCTATCAGGACCTCTACTAGTGGCTGAGCCGTCAAACTCAAGTGTCCATAATTCATCTATGTCAGAGATCAGGGCTGTCTCTTCCCTAGGTAACTGATGTGAGGTCGGTTCATACTGTTGTCGCGGAAAGAAGGCCAGGAGATCTGCAAGTGCTTGGCTCCGCAGAGCTGTAGGATTTCTAATGGATAGGCCAAACTCGGCCAACACCAACAACCAGCGGGTAAGTCATCCAGACAGGGCAGGGCGTGTGAGCATGTATCGTAGCGGATCAGCCTTGGTGACAAGCATGATTTGGTGCGACAAGAAGTAGTGCCTGAACTTCTGCGAGACGTAGACCAAGGAAAAGTAATGCTTCTCGAGCTCAGAATAGTTGGCTTCGGGTCCCCTGATTGACCGGCTGAGGTAATAAACTGGACGCCCCACCCCATCCACTTCTTGGGCCAACAAGGCCCCCACGGACCTGGGGGTGGAGGTTAGGTAAAGCAAGAGTGGAACACCCCACTGAGGTACGAGTGGTGACATGAGGACTGCCTTGATCTGTTCAAATGCTTGTTGTTGCGGCGGCCCCCAATTCCATGGTGCACTTTTCTGCGTCAAGTGCCCGAAGGGGGTGATAAGTTCGGCCAGAACAGGGATGAATCATCAGAGATAAGAAACCTTGCCGAGGAAGCTCTTCAACTGTTTGGTGCTCTTGGGCGGGGGAATTTCTTGGATAGAAGCAGCTTTAGAAGGGTCAATGTCGATCCCCTATCGACTGACCAAAAAGCCAAGGAATTTACCGGAGGAGACTCCAGAGGCACATTTCAACTGATTCATCCGCATGCTGTATTGTCAACAACGATCGAAGACTGCTCGAAGGTCCGTGAGATGATCACTTTCCTTCTTGGACTTGATGATAAGATCGTTGACGTAGTCCTCCACGGTACGGTGTATCATGTCATGGAAGATGGCGATCATGGCCCACTGATAAGTAGCACCCGCATTTTTTAGACCGAAGGGCATGACCTTCCAACATAAGTTACCCATTAGAGTCTGAAAAGCTGTCTTGGCATAGTCATCCGGATTCATTCAAATTTGGTTGTAGTCGGCGAAGCCATCCATGAAGGATAAGGTCTCGTGTCCGGTGGCAGCTTCCGTAAGCATGTCGATATTGGGCAGTGGAAACTCATCTTTGGGGCACGCTTTGTTCAAGTTGTGAAAGTCAATACAAACACGGACTTGGCCATTCTTCTTTTGGACAGGGACAACATTAGCCAGCCATATGGGATGAGAAAGTTGGCTTGTAGAAGTCGCTCAATCTCTTGCTTGATCTTTAATTCGAGCTCAGGGCAGAAAGATCGTGGATGTTGTCGGACAAGGCTGAATTTGGTAGCGATGTTGAGATGGTGCGTTACCAGGGCGGGATCCAACCCAGGCATCTCGTTGTAACTCTATGCCAATACATCGCGATATTCGTGAAGGAGGGTCACCAATTCCTTTCTTCGGCCTGGGGTGAGTTTTGTGCCAATGTATGTCAGTCAGGTTCCTCGCCCGGGTCAGCCATGTTAATTTCTTTGAGATCTTTGGCTTGCGGTCGAGGGTCGTCTTCATAGTAGGGGCGCAGCGCCCGGGGTAAGCTCAGGGTCTGGCGGGCAATGCTCGGCAGCACAGCACCATTCTATTTTTGTGGTCGGGTTAGGATTGAGGGGGTCAGATGACGAACCACCTGGGACCCCCGTACACCGTCACAACTGGTAGATCACTTTCCCATCTTTGATGATGCGTCAGAAGGTAGGTTCAGACTTATGCTTTTTGGACTTGGGGGATGACGGCGGAGAATTGGTCAAGACCGCGGGTGGCGGTGCTGGAGCTGATGCTTTGTTCTTGTTGCTTTTCTTGAATTCGAACTTAGACTTGGGAGGCTTATTCCCACACAGCTCATCCCAATCTGGCAATTTGATGGAATGGATGTGAGTGGCATTCTCACCATCTGGGGCGAGCTCAGTGAAGAAGGAAGCCTCGACAAAGTAAGACTCGGCACATTCGAAGGGTGCCCTGGTTGCGGGGATCGTTATTGCTACCTCGTGTCCCATAGGACCGGCCACCAGTTTTACACATTGGTGGTACGTTGAGGGGATAGCCTTGTTAACATGAATCCAAGGTCGTCTAAGTAGAAGGTGGAAAGAGGACTCGCTATCTATCACATGAAAAGTGGTGTCACGACGAACAGTTCAGACCATAAGGTCGATAGTGATGTGGTCGAGGGTGGACTGGGGGCCCTACCCAAAGCCATTAATCTTGATGGTGTCACAGATTATCTTCCTTGGTGGTATGCCGGCTCGTTGCAAGGTGATGAGTGGCATGATGTTGATTAAGGCGCCGCAGTCTACTAAGGCGCCACAAAAGCCTGTGCCGTTAACAGTGCATTTAAGGTATAACGACCGGTTGTGGTGTTCAATTAGCGGCGAGTCCTCATCCGAGAAAATGAATGCAGTAGAAGGAACATGCCTGAGTTCGGCTTGGGCAGCGAAACATTTAGGACCGAGGTCTGTGGTGACCTCGATCAGGCAGTTTGAGAGGTAAGTCCATGCCGCGGGTGAAAACCCCATTTCATCCAAAAAGCCTTTGATTTTTGACATCTGTCTAACTGAGGACGCTGGCTGAAGAGCAGAAGGTATACAAGGTGTGGCCATAGGAGAGATCTCTACAGGAGCTTCAGGGACTAGAGACTCGGCGTGGTCAGTAACGGCCATGAGCACCTGATGCCCTCGATTGTTGTTGCCATGGTTCGGGTAAGGGTCCTTACGTACATTGTTGTTCTTCCGTAATTGTAGTTCGCCTGATGCGACCTTTCTTACAAAGATAGTTCGCAGTGCGTTGCAGTTTTGGAGAGGATGTCCAAGGGCTTGATGGAAGGGACAGTAGTTGGGCCGGATTCTTTCTTTGTCTATGATGGGGATCCGCACAGGTGGCAATCTGAAGTTGTGGCCATTGACAACCCATTATGTTAACAGTTCTTTCACCGTGTTCAGATCGCATCGAAAGGCAGGGGGAGTCTCCTGTTGTCTTCATTTGTCAGGGCATCGGTCTCTATCCGGGAGTGGACACTTGGAGCCAGCGTAGTTGTTGATGTTGTTATGGTTGGTGCTATTGCTGTTGCGCTGAGTACTAGGTATGCTCGCCGAGTCCAGCAGTGCATTCAGTGTGCGAGGCTTCCACGGTTTGACGGGGCCGACCGTCTCGTAAGTACGTCGGGCCACTTCCTTGAGGTGCCCCAAGACTTTAACTGCAAGTTCTCGATGTGTACCCAGTAGATGTCATTCATGTTTTTGATGCATATGGGAACCAACGTTTTGTCTTTACTAAAATCTGTACACTCGAGGCATTTAAGGTGAAAACAGTGCACATACTTGGTTAAGTCTTTGCCAGGATTCTGGCGTATACTGGCGATGTCCACTATAGTGACGCGTTTAGCTTCGTAGTGGAATTTGTCTAAGAATAGTTGGGCCATTTCATTCCAAGAATGGACTATCCCCGTGGGGATTTGATGATACCAAGTGTATGCCAAGCCAGTGAGGGACTTGTGAAACTCCCTCAGCTTTAAACTATCGCCTGGGCCATACTGTTCCAATGAGCCGACGGATATTGTCAAATGCTCATGGGCGTTGCCTTCACGCCCGTTAAAGAGTATGAAAGTAGGTTGCTTGTATCTGGGCGGGTATGGTACGGTGGCCATCTCATTGGGGTACGGTGGCCATCTCATTGGCATACGGCGCGCGGTCTGTCAGTCGCGCTAAAGAGCCGGGTGCGGATTGCTGTGACAGTCGGCGGAGGAGTGAATCAAAGTCAGCCTTGGAGACATAATGAGGGAGTGGCTCCTCCTGGCCAACTAGCGGCTGATGGCTGGCTGGGGCTCCACGAGGCCCCTAGCCCCCCGACGGTGTAACTGGATAAGTTGAGGGAGTAGGAGGATGATACAGGGCAAGTGTTGCCATATGCACTTGTGTAGCAACATGGGTGGTTGGGTGAGACATGTCCACCACTTGGCCGGTCGTTTGATGTTGCTCTGTTAGGTAGGGGTTAGGCTCCATCTCGATGGATTCATGAGTTTCAGAAGAACTTTTGGCCGGTAGATGCTGAGGTGCAATAACAGGGATGACTTGCTGCAGCACTGGCCCCATGTCCGGTGTGGTCTGTGTGATGGCATCGTGGGATGCAGCGTGCCAGGTATAGGCAGGGAGGATGCCGCGAGCCCCACCGCCAGGGGTCTAGAAGGTCGAGGTGGCAGTGGTCGTGACACTGGTGCCTGGGCGACGTTAAGGGACGGTCCAGGCCCTGCAGGTTGGACCGGTAGAATAACTTGTTGTGCGGCCATGGTGTGCATGGATCTTTACATCTCTCTCATGGCGATCATGAGAGTGGCCTGCAAGTCTTCTATGCTGGTTGTATGCTAGCTATAGTAGGAGTGAACTGCTGGATGGCCGCATTGACTGCAACTTGCACGTTAGATGCGAGATGGCCTTGGGGATGCAGGGCACTAGTCCCCTCTTGCTCACCCGGGTGGTCCTCTTCTTGCACGGGATGGATAAGCCTCTGGCTGGTAGCCCTCCTAACTCGTCATTGCATAGGCATGGTGCCAAAGTGCAGCAGACTGCAACACGATGCTCACCTCCCCAACGGATTCACCAAAATGGTGGTCGAGAAAAGGGGTTCACTGCTACGTGGATGTGCCACAAAGGATGCAGTCTGAGTCAGCTTCCAGGTAGACAAAGTAGGAGACATCAAGGATGGAGTAAGGGCTAAGAGCAAGGCTTCCCAGACAGGTCGTGAGGGATGGCAAAGCAGCGTTTGGAGGGCGACGATGAACAAGGCCAACGGTCGACAATCAATGTCAAGGGTGTAGCGTCAAGGGTCTGGTGACCAAGGTTCAAATGTGTTTCTCTCACTAGAATTCCAAAGATAATGTCTTTTTAGAGAGAGAAAGTGAAAATTCCAAATGAGAAAAAGATCCTTGAATAAGCTCCAAAGTCCACTATTTATAGGCAAAAATGTGGATGTGTCATAAGTTGACATGTGTCATCCCCTGGGAGCGACACGTCGCTAGGGGGTCCAAAGTATTGATTCTTCGTTGGACAGTCAGTCCCCAAGTTCGTGCTGCCCTGCCCTTGCAACACCTCTCTGCCTGTCTGAGGAGACTGATCATGCCGTTGTAGCATGGTCAGAGTAGCCCGTTGCCCCAGCCACCAGTCCAAGCCCTTACTGAATCCCACGAGGTGCGTCAAGAGATGCACAAAGAATCTGACAGTGGTGAGGGTTGCCCCTGTAGCCAACTGCCAGGCGAACTAGGTGCGAGGCCCTCCGAGGACCTGCTCCCATCCCGGAGTGACCCGGGGGTCATTGCCCTGGTGGTGTTGACGATCAACAGTAACATGAGTGGGCATGGTCGTCGCTCAGTGCTTAGAGTCCGTTGCAGGGAAGTCTTTATGTCAGAGTCCCTTGCGAGTGTAATGTTTGATGGCTTTAAGATTGTGAGGGCGATGGCTTCAGGGTTACGAGCCCATCCTGCTGCTAGGGCCGGAGCCCCTGGTGATTGTGTCGGCGATGGCTTTAAGGTTGTGAGCTCATCTCGCTGTTTAATTGAGCTGGCGATGGCGCTAAGCCCATGATGGCCCTAAGCCCATCCCGTAGTTTGATTGAGCCGGCGATGACGCGAATCCCGTGATGGCACTGAGCCCATCCCGCAGTTTGATTGAGCCGGCGATGACGCGACAACCCATCCCGTAGTTTGATTGAGCCGGCCATGGCATACAGCCCATCCCGTAGTTTGATTGAGCAGGCGATGGTGCGAAGCCCGTGATGGCACTAAGCCTATCCTGCTGTTTGATTGAGCCAGCGATGGCATACAGTCCATCCCGTAGTTTGATTGTGCCGGCGATGGCGCAAAGCCCGTGATGGCGCTAAGCCCATCCCGCAGTTTGATTGAGCCGGTGATGGCGCGAAGCCCGTGATGGCGCTAAGCCCATCCCGTAGTTTGATTGAGCTAGCAATGGCATACAGCCCATCCCGTAGTTTAATTGAGCTGGAGATGGCATACAACCCATCCCGTAGTTTGATTGAGCCGGTGATGGCGCGAAGCCCGTGATGGTGCTAAGCCCATCCCGCAGTTTGATTGAGCCGGCGATGGCGCAAAGCCCTGATGGCGCTAAGCCCATCCCGTAGTGAGGGCTGGAGCCACTGGAGCTGCACACTCCAGAGAGTGGGTCGAAGCATGTGCCATGACCAAGGCAAGGTACGCATGGTGTGTTGAAATGATGGATAGAATCAAGGAGCATGGTAGTGTGACAGAGAGCCAAGGGGCACGACTGTGTTAGTGGCGCGGCGCATGGGCGTGGCGGAGTGAGTGAGGTGCCGGGGGCACGTCTATGTTTGTGGCGCACGAGCGCAGCGACGAACGTCACAGAGACAACACTTGGTCCCGAGGCACGTGTCATGAAAGTGGGGCGCGGACGTGGCGATGAACGTCACGGAGGCAATACCTGGTGCCGGGGCACATGTTATGAGAATGGCGCATTGGCGCGGTGACAAACGTTGCGGAGACAACACTTGGTGCTGGGGCAAGCAACCCTAGAATGGCATAAGGGCACAGTGACGAACATCGCAGGAACAATACTTGGTGCCATGGGCACGTATTATGACAATGGCCCACGGGCGAGGTGACGACCGTCGCGGGGATACACTTGGTGCTAGGGGCACATGTCATTGATATGGCGCATGGGCGCGGCGATGAATGTCGCGAGGCAATACTTGGTGTCGGTGGCACGCATCATGATAATGGCGCAAGGGCGCAGCGACGAACGTCGTGAAACAATACTTGGTGTCGGGGGCACGTATCATGATAATGGTGCAAGGGTGCAGCGTCGAACGTCGTGAAACAGTACTTGGTGCCAGGGCGCATGTTATGGAAATGGCGCATTGGCGCAGGGACGAACGTCGCAGAGCAATACTTGTGATAGTATGCTGCCATCGTCACGATTGCGCACGGTCGGTGACGAGTGTCATGTGACCAATGTTGTTGATCCCGCATTATAGAGAGCGCAATGAGTGAGGTCGGGGTTTAGGAGTGACCCTTGCAAGACAAAAGGGTGGCTGACCCCCTACAAAAAGGGGCGGCCGACCCCCTTAAGAAAGGGGTGGCCGACGCCCTCGTGGAGAAAGGGTGGCCGACCCCTTACAAGAAGGGGTGGCTGACCCCCTTAAGGAAGGGGTGGTCGACCCCCTTGAGGAGAAAGGGTGGCCAACCCCTTACAAGAAGAGGTGGCCGACACCCTTAAGAAAGGGGTGGCTGACCCCTTACAAGAAGGGGTGGCCGACACCCTTAAGAAAGGGGTGGCCGATCCCTCCTCAAGAGGGTGTGGCCGACCCCTTTAGGAAAAGGGTACCCGACCCCCTTACGGGGTCGAGCCCTTTTTTCAATGATTTGACCGTGTTGATGTTGTTGTATTGGTGATGCCTGTGGATGCTTGAAAGAAGACGCACTTTGACCGGGTGATGGTGTTGAATAATTGACCGTTGACTGGGTGATGTGTCGTGCAAAGTGGGTCCCTTAGCCGGCCCTGGGGTGCGACCAGAATAGGGTATGAACAACTTTGAATTGGCCAAGATTAATGACAGAGTGAAAGAAGGTGGTTACACAAATTTTAGATTGGACAATGAGGCTATTCTTCATATGGGTTCTAGACTATGCGTTCCTTCGGATCTGGAGTTGAAGCAGGAGATTCTCTCGGAGACTCATAATTCACCTTTTGCAATTCACCCCGGCAGTACCAAAATGTACCAAAATTTGCAAAATGTTTATTGGTGGAACAACATGAAAAGAGAGGTAGCAGACTTTGTGACTAGATGTTTGGTTTGTCAGCGGATTAAAGCAGAATAGCAAAGACCCATTGGGAAATTCCAACCACTTGCTATTCCAAAGTGGAAGTGGGAGCATATAACGATGGATTTTTTGGTTGGACTACCGCCAACTACAAAGCGACACAATGCAATATGGGTGATAGTTGACGGTTGACCAAATCGGCTCACTTTTTGGGGTACTTGCTAACTTGTACATTCAAGAAATACTTAGGTTGCACGGAGTGCCTTTATCTATTGTGTCAGATAGAGACCCTCGATTTACATCACGCTTTTGGGGTGGTTTGCAAGGGGCCATGGGTACACGACTAAATCTTAGCACGACTTTCCATCCACAAACGGACGGGCAATCTGAGCGAACTATTAAGACATTGGAGGATATGCTGCGAGCTTGTGTTATTGATTTTTGAGGTAATTGTGATGATCATTTACCATTGATAGAATTTGCTTACAATAATAGTTAAAATGCTAGCATCCATATGGCACCATTTGAGGCTCTTTATGGGAGAAGGTGTCAGTCAACAATTTGTTGGAGTGAGGTTGGAGAAAGAAAATTGATAGGTCCAAAACTTGTTCAAATCACTGTAGACAAGATCCAAGTGATTAGGAACAAACTTAAGACTGCACAAAGCTGACAGAAGAGTTATGTAAATATGAGACGTCGTGAGCTCGAATTTGACGTTGGTGATCATGTGTTTTTGCGAGTATCCCCATGGAAGGGAGTCTTGAGGTTTGGAAAGAAAGGGAAGCTATTTGAAGGTACATTGGACCGTTTAAAATCTTGGAGTGAATTGGTACACTTGCTTATCATTTAGCTTTGCCTCCTAATTTGTCAAGAATACATAATGTTTTCCATGTTTCAACCTAAGGAAGTATGTTTTTGACCATTCGCATGTTATTTAGTTTGAGCCTATTCAAGTTAGGGAAGATATATCTTATGAGGAGCAACCGGATCGCATTTTGGAGGGCAATGAACGTGTCATGCCTTCTAAGAAGATAGCTTTTATGAAGGTTTTATGGCATAACCATTCTGAAAGGGAGGCTACATGGGAACTCGAAGATGATATGTAAGCACGCTCAACTTTTTGATGATTAAGGTACGTTTAATTTTGATGACATAATTCTTTTAGGGTGAGGAGAATGTAAGGGCCCCTTTTATGCTAATAAGGATCATATTTGTTTGAAAAAAAATTAATGGATAAATTATTAGATGAAAATGGTCATTAAACCATTTCTAAAGGATTCGGTCGAATGAATCCCGATTCATTTGAATCAATCTTAGTTAGGCAGAAAAACCTTTGAGTCACTGAAAGATTCATTCGAATGAAAAGTGTTTGTTTCGAATGAAAATGTTTTCGGTCGAATGAAGGACCATTTCGGTCGAATGAAAATCAAGTTTGAATAAGGCAATTTAGCGACTGAAGAATTCAGTCGAATGAAAAGTTTTCGATTGAATGGAAGGTTTTCGATGGAATGGAAAGACTTTCGGTCGAATGAAAATCAAGTTTAACAAAGGCAAATTTCACGACTGAAGGATTCAATCCAATGAAAAGTTTTCCTTCGAATGAAGGTGTTAGATTTCCTTTTTTGTAAATATTGAAAAGTTTTGGGTACATTTTGAATAAGTTACATAAAGTTTAGAGAGTGTTAGTGTAAATTGCCAACTTAGGATTTTTCCTATAAATAGCTTCTTTTCCCTCCAACTCTTCTTTTTTAGTTCCCTTGCTTCTCTTCTTAAAGGTTGAGAGAGAGAGAGAGGGCTTGAGAGACTTTTGAGATACTAAGGCAACACTTTAAGGATTCATACCAAAGGGCTTGATTAAGGTAAGGGATTTCGTATTTCTTGTTGTGGTAAGGATTTGTTAATTAGTATCATTTTACTAGTTGTTATATAATTTTGGAGAATCGTTCAATTTGCTTTCATTACTATTTGAATTCGAAATTTGTAATTTGTGTATGATCATTATAATGAACAACATTTTTATGAAAAAGGGAGTCTATAAGACTTTTGTAATCACTCCGATAACTTTTGTAGTTACTTGGTAACTTTTGTAGCCAGCTTAGTGGCTTTTGTAGTCACTTTAAGTAACTTTCGGATAGTCCTCACAATGACGGCTATTACGCTACCGGTATGGGTTTCGTACCATCGGGTTTTGTGTTTGATTTGAGCCTATGGCCACTAATGATAATTTTGTATATTTGATTCGTTTATTTGACATAAATGTCAGTTGTTATTGTTTATTCATCAATGTTACAAATTTGTTTCGAAATACGAATTAACGTATTTGCTTCCGTTCCGTTATTGGGCTATTTGAGCTCACCCCCTATTTGTTGCTTTGTCCCTTACCATAGGTGGTAGGCATGATTAGGAGCTTGGCACGTTTGGAAAATTATAGCTTCTATTTTCTTAGCATGTCAAAAATAGTGTATTCCTTTTTGAGAACTTTACCCAGATGTGGATAATTTGATTTGACATTAGACTTTTGTAATAGAATTTAAGGATGGATTATTCTTTTGTGATTAATGGTTGTAAGAGGCAAGGTTGTTTTGGGCCTCTACCTTTTTGGAGTTACTTTGTTAATAATGGATTAGATGTTTTGTTTATACCTTTGTGTAATTGAGTAATTATTAGTATGCATATGATATTTCACTTGGAGTATTGTTGGTAATGGCTCCCAAGGTCGGGAGCGTTAAAATGTCTCTCTTATGTGCAAAACGAGCATGTCGAGCTCAAATTAATGTTCCCCAATTGCAGACAATGCCATGTGCCAACCGAGCACGTTGCTGTCCAAATTTAAATTTTGATCAACATATGCAACATGTATACTATCAGAGTGCAACAACCTGGCAAGGAATTGTTCGGGTTTCAAATGATATTTTCAAAGCAACAAAGAATGAAACTAAGCGTACATTCGTTAACATTATTGACTGATAAGGTGGAACTCTGCTTTTTTTTTTGTAGTTAAACCGCAAATTGTTAACTCTAACTTTTCTATGATTTA
Source organism: Escallonia herrerae (assembly GCA_033070095.1). Lineage (NCBI taxonomy): Eukaryota > Viridiplantae > Streptophyta > Magnoliopsida > Escalloniales > Escalloniaceae > Escallonia > Escallonia herrerae. Next base: position 221,205 of record JAVXUP010001096.1, read on the forward strand.
GTGCCGGATGCTCAACAATACATGGAAATGCAAGGTGGTGATGAGGTTGCGTCACATCACAACCGCACGGAAGAGGCAACTTCAGTGGACAACTCTAATTTTGCTCCACCAATTGGTATGCATTATATAACTAATTCTTAAAAATATTTTTTCTCAACATATCATTTGTTCTTCTCATGCAATGCACAAATATATTTTATAGGTGGTACCACACATTATAATCATTGTAATGCCAGTTCAAATAAAAATTTCTTCCAAAAATGTAGATCAATTGGTGGGTTTATGAACTACTACTCGCCCCAGTCCACCATCCACTCCACAAAATAAATAGCCATGGACGGACCATAACACCCCCCCTCCCCCTAAAAAAAAAAAATATCCCACCACATGCCCGTGCGCGTGCACACACACTCTAAAAAAGTGCACAATCATTTTTTTCCCTTACCACCCCTACCCACCAAAATTTTTCCAAGAAAACTGGAGTGGACAAATAATAAATATAAAATCAGCTCATGATGAAAATTCTAAAGCATAACTTTACACTACTTTGTAACCTCAACAACGCGTTCTAGAAGATGGCAAGTCAGGGAACGTTTAGTGTTTACTCAGAGATACTCTACATGTTTTGCGTGTCACGCACTCATGTGGATTCAAGAGAAGACAACTCAAAGCACCTCGACTAATTCAAAATTCCAATTGTGTTGTCAAGGCAGAGGAGTGATTTTACCGTTGCTACCTCCAATGCCTGAGTTCTTGTCCGATCAATTTCGTAGTCCAACTTTTATGGAAAATGGAAGGACCTACAATTCTATGTTGTCATTCACATCAATAGGTGGCAGAGTTGATCACTCGATTTTAGATGGAGGGGGCCCATATACATTTAGGATTAGCGGTGAAAACTATCATATGATCTGATCACTGCTTCCACCAGATGGTCAAGGACCTAAATTTGCTTAACTCTACATTTATAACACTGGGCATGAGCTACATTTGAGTGTTGTAAGCAATAGAGGTGTGGACAATTCGAGAGCCAATGAGGTCACGTTGGATGGTGTCACGCCCCCAAAACGGGAGGCCGTGACTAACAACAAATTTATAAATATACCGCTACGGTTCTAAAAGCAACGGTATAAATAGAGCACTAAAAGCCTCCAAACATAAAATATTTCCTTACACAATAAGAGTTTACTACAACATGTTTCCAAAATATTTTCTTACAAAAGAAATCTATGCGCAGCGGCTAAGCTAATGATCCAATACATTTACATTGAATGACCCCTAAGCGGGTAAGATTTTCATAGTACGGATACAAAAATTCAATGATAAGCAAAAGTCGAAGGTCTTCGAGGTTGCCATAACATTCAATTGTCACTTTCCCCACCTATGGCAAAGGTAAGGTAGGAGAGAAAAAGGATGAGCTCAAATAGCCCAGTAAGGTAGCATGAATAGCAAGATCTCAAGCAAATCTAACAGAAATGAATGGTAATATTAAACGGAAAGGAGCAACAAATTTAATCTTTTGACCCAAAACACATGTCAATTATATGTCGGTTATGCTACAAACATACGAAGACTATGTTGGTCATAAGACCCAAATGTCGAACCAAACATACAAACATCAAACATGTGCTCCAGAGCGTACTAAGAGTCTTTGGCTCACTAGCATAACAAACATATGTCCAAAGGACCCTCTCAATCTGAGAGTTGTTCAACATAGCCAATGTCAATCCTAAATTGACGGTTACAAATGTACCAATGCAAAGGTGTGCTCATCAAGGCTTAAATGGAGGAAGGTACACAATGTAATAAATGAGAGCAAAAGTTAAACAAACTAATAGTGAACCAATGAAGATGAACGGTATTGGACAAAGCATAAGCTATTGGATTTCGAAAATACCTTCCCACAGCAAAAAGCAAAAAAATTTCTTACCTCAAAAGCTTTTGAACAAGAAAAACCTCAAAGCACCACCTTAATGCCAAAGGATCTTCCCAACCCTTCTAATCTCTCTCTCTCTCCCCGAAAAGGAAAAGAACTAGGGAGCAAAAGAAAGAAAGAACCCAAAAAGGCTTGAAAGGAAGTAAGAAGTCTATTTATATGGAACAAAAAAATTTTAAGTTTTCATTCGAAGGAAAAGACTTTGCCTTCGACCGAATCCAGCAGACACAAAAAATGCTTCAAATTTTTTTTTTAGTCGGCCGAAAACTTCAGTAGCTTATTCTACACAAAAAAATCTTTTTATTCGTAGCAAAGCCCATTTTCATTCAAAGCCAAACTACTTTCATTCAACTTGAAACTTTTAATTCGGCCGAAAACTTTTTAAGTCGGCCGAAAACTTTCTTTTTAGTCGGCTGAAAACTTCAGTAGCTTATTCTATACACAAAAATCTTTTTATTCGAAACAAAAACCCATTTTATTAATATTATCAAAAGACCACAAACTTATTAATTTAAAACAATAATTACGCAACAAGAAAAGAAGAATTTGTGGGGTATTACAAATGGATTACAGACGATGTTGAATGAGAGTACTCCATATGTAAAAGTGTTTTGAAGTGTTCGAGATGTGATGAGTGAACAAAATGTACCAAATTTGCATATCCGACTCATACACTCTAGAGGTGAAAGACAGTATGTGACATTGACAGCTGCAAAAGTTACATCACTAATTATAGGCAACGATAGTGGATTTATATCACATCATGATGTTGTCGTCTACAAAAGGGATGGGACGTTGAGGCGCATTAATGAAGCACATCCGTCTTATATGCCTTTGCAGTACCAGTTATTATTTCCATCCGGCACAGATGGTTGGTGTATCGGTACACCCACCGCGGTCTTCTAAAATACGCACCACACAAGAATTGGTGTCGATGAGAGAGTTTTACGCTTTTGGATTACAACACAAAGAAGGTGAAGGGAAGACGCTCCTCTAGGGAGGACGGTTATTCTAGAAATTTGTTGTTGATTGCTATACAGGAATTGAACAGAGCAGATTGTTCTATATTAGGATCCATCGGAATGAGTTGCAGGCTGAGTTATATCAAGGTGTAGAGGACGCAATCATAGCTGGAGATGTTGAAGCAGCAGTTGTAGGATGGAGATTTTTCTACCATCTTCTTTCTATGGTGGGCCACAAAACATGGTGCTACATTACCAAGATGCGATGCAATATGCAAAACTCTGGGATATCTAGATCTTTTCATTACATTCATAACCAATTCTAGTTGGCTAGATATATAGCAGGACCTTGGACTGATAGAAGGTCAGCATGCAGGAGAAAGACCTGGTATAGTTTCCATAGTGTTTAGAATTAAACAAAGGCAACTAATGGACCATTTGAAGAAGGAAAAAAATATTTGGAACAGTAATTGCATGTACTTTAAGCCCATCGTCCCTCTATTACAACCTTCCTTTAGAATGTATATAATCTATAAACTGCATATGTTGACATGATTTTGTGCATGTAAACAGATATTTCTGTCACAGAATTCCAAAAACGTGGACTCCCACATTCCCACATAATACTTAATCTAGCCCCAGGAGATAAACCAATGACCATTGACGATATCATATGTGCTGAAATATCTTATAAAGATACCAACCCACTGGCTTATGAAATTGTTATTCGATGCATGATCCATGGCCCTTATGGCACTATAAATCCAAAAAGCTCCGTGCATGGTCAACAACAAATGCTTGAAGAACTACGCAACGAGATTTTGCAACGAGACGAAAATAGATGAAAATGGATTTGTATCGTATATGCGTAGGAGTGATGGGATAAATGAACACATAGTAGACAATGGATGGTTTGTCATGTACAATCGTGATTGCATTGTTTGTTTTGATGCTCATATAAATGTCGAACGCTGTGTGCAGGAGAAGGTGGTGAAGTATTTGTTCAAATATGTTACTAAAGGTCATAATCGTGCAACATCGCTCATTCAAGATAATGCAGCGATTCAAGATGGTGGAGGACAACTACAGGGTATCGTTGTAGATAAGGTAAAACATTATTTAGATTGTCGGTATGTGTCAGCTATTGAAGCATGTTGGAGGATATTTGAGTTTGCGCTACAAAAACAATACTTACCTGTCATGCGACTTCAATACCATCTCCCAAAGCAACAATTCGTGACATTTAACGGTAACGAACCTTTATAAGGTCATTGATCAACTGGGCATACATGATACCACGTTAACAAAATGGTTTGAAGCTAACAGAAGATATCAAGAGGCAAGGCCTTTGACTTACGTCGATTTCCCATTTGAGTGGGCGTGGAAGACATATGGTAATTGAAAAAGATGGGAAAAAAGAAAAATAAACACTGCCTTGGTCGGCTTCTTTAAGCACACCCAAACTCTGGCGAGCGCTACTATCTCAGAATGCTTTTGCACAAGGTTTGAGGTTGCAAGGATTGGGATGCATCACGACTGTTAATGGAGTCCTGCATCTGATGTATAAATCAGCTTACGCAAAAATTAGGCTGCTAGATGATGACAATGAGTGGCACGATGCATTGTTTGAGGCATCAATATGGGCATCTGCAAGCAATCTTCGTAACTTATATTGTACGATGCTAATGTTTTTTCAAGTTACGAATCCAGCAGAGCTTTGGGAGCGCCACTAGAGAGATCTCACAGATGATTTGGTCTAAAATATGAGGCGTGAAATAGGAGATAACAACATTTGTGTTGCAAACGAGGAACGAAAAAATTTAGGACTGGTGGAGATTGAGAACATACTAAACAGTAATGGCAGATCCCTCAGAGAGTTCTCACCCATGCCTCTGCCTGACGCACAAGCCTCTAACTTAATAACGACCCGACTTATCAGGGAAGCTCTAGACTACGACAGCCTGGAAGAAGGCCAGGTATTTGAGACGTTGTTTTCCACTTTAAATATTGAACATCGCTCATTTTTTTATGCAGTAATGGAGGCATATGAAAACAGGACAGGTACTTATTCTTTGTGCATGGTAGTGGTGGAACTGGGAAAACACATTTGTGGATAACACTTATTGCAAAGATAAGGCAAGAGAAAAAAGTTATTCTTTCAGTGGCATCATCCGGCATTGCTGCGCTTCTACTACCGAATGGAAAAACTGTGCATGACCTCTTTAAAGTTTCACTATCTCTTGATGAATTCTAATGTTGCCTAATCAATCGCCAAAGCGAACTTGCAGGTTTAATAAGGGAAGCATCATTGATCGTATGGGATGAGGCTCCAATGATGCATCGCTATGGATTTGAGGTTGTTGATCGTATTTTTAAAAGACATTTGACAAGGAAACGAGTCAAGCTTGAGCGAGCGTGTTTTTGGTCAAAAGTTAGGATTACGTGGAGGTGATTTTAGACAAACACTGACATTGTTCCAGCAAATGGGCGTCAAGCGACAGTGGCAGCTTCATTCCTCAAATCAGCAATTTGGAACCATTATCATGTGATGCATCTGCGTACAAATATGCTCGTCATGGGACATGCACGATTCGAGGAGTCCTGGAATGAGTTATCTGAGTTTGCAGATTGGGTGACGAATATCAGTGATGGGAAATAGCTAGGAGCTTCTTTTGTTGATGGAGGTAAGACAAATTGGACACGTATCCCGAATAAGTTCTTGATTGAATATGGTCAAAATGCAATACGTCAACTAATAGACGCAACTTATCCAGATTTTGGGTCACGGTATCGTGATTTTGATTATCTAAAGGAGTGCGGTATCTTGACAACAAAGAATACCGATATAGATGAAATGAATGCCAAAATACTGTTTATGATACTGGGAGAAAGTAGAATATCTAAGCACATATACATTGTCTGAGAACGAGACCACTAATTCAGACCAAAACCTAAATCCACCAGAAGTGTTGCACATAATTTCTTATCCAGGACTGTCATGCCATTCTTTAGAACTTGTTACCAAGGAAAGTGGGTTCGCAGTCGATGTGGAGGTGCCACAAGGAATGCAGTTCGAGTCAGATGCCAAGTATATTGATGTGGGACACAGCAAGGGTAGAACAAGGGCAGAGACCGAGGGCTTCCCAGACAGAGCCTGAGAGTGGCAGTGTTGCGAAGGTGATGGTGCAGGGTGAATACACGACGATAGTCAAAGTTCCTTGCTTAGGTTCAAGGTCAGGGTCCTATATGTTTCTCTCTCTAGAATTCTAGAGTGAGAAAGTAAAAATGTGTGAATTTCTTCCAGAATGAATTCTTAAGACCCCAATTTATAGAGGTTAAAATAATGATGTCATCAGCTGACACATGGCGCTCCCCTGGGAAGGACACGTCACCGAGGGGTCCACAGGTGTCGGTGGTCCACAGATTGTCAGATCGCATATTCACCCTGCATGTCTCATACAGCATCGCTCTGTCTATTTGGAAAGATTGGCTCCCATAGCGTTGGTGTTGCTAGAGAAAACCCCTTGATCTAGACACCAATCCAAGCCCTTGTAGAGTCCTACATGCCTAGCAGCTGAAGACCCGATGCCCAACTGCCAGGCATACTAGGTGTGATGCCCTCGGAGGACCTGCTCCCATCTCAGAGTGATCCGAGGGTCATAGTCCCTAAGGGTGCTGATGAAGCCCCTAGTGCCGAAGCACGTAGGCCAGTCACCTATTTTGTGGGCTGAGGTACTATCTCGGAGGAGCCGTCTACCTGGCAGAAGGCGAGTCCTTGTGCTGGAGCCATCTACCTGATGGGCCGAGGTAGCATCCTAGAGAAGCCATTTACCTGGCAGAAGGGGAGTTGAAAAGCTCCCTGGAGTAGATAGTGTCCCAGAGGAGTCACCTATCCCCACAGGTGAGTCCTTGTGTCGGAGCACTCGAAGCGTGTCAAGGTAACATCCTAAAGGAGTCGTCAACCTGACGTGTCGAGGTAGCATTCCGGAGGAGCCATTTACTTGGCGGAAGGGGATGAAAAGCTCCCTGGCGGAGATAGTGTCCCTGAGGAGTAGCCTATTCCCGCAGGATGCTACACACTCTGGAGAGTGGGTCAACGTATGTTCCACGTCCATGGCAGGGGGGCATGGTGTGGTTAATGAGAGTGGTGCCAGGGGGCATGTAACATGATTGTGGCGCACGGGCACAGTGCCAACGGTACTAGATAATGAGCGTGGGGCATGGGCACGACGACGACCGTCGCGGGACAATAGCTGGTGTCTGGGCACATGTCATGGATATGGCGCATGGGCTCGATGAAGTGTGTATGCTGCCCGGGGGAACGACATTGTGACAGAGAGCAAATGAGTGTGACTGTATCAGCGACGCAACACATGGGTGTAGCAAAATATGTATGGTGACGGTGCGTGGGCGCCGGTGACAGGGATCGCGAAGACGGTGCCCGGATGATGGGCAACTGGGGTCGTGTCGATGGTGCACAGGCACAGGCGATGGGGGTCACGGAGACAATGAGTGACGAGTGTCGTGAAGTCGGCGCACCAGCACAGACAATGGGGGTCGCAGAGACGGCACGCGGGCGACGACGTCACGGAGGCACACAACCCCTTGAAGAGAAGTGAAAGTACAAAGGGGAAGGCCAAAGGCCAACCCTTGGGGGAAGGCGAAGGTCGAGACTAACACCCAAAGGGAAGCAGAGGCCAAGGCCGAGCCCAAGGGGAAGGTCGAAGCTGACCCCCAAGAGAAGGCAAAGGCCAACCCTCTTAGGCAATTACCGAGGCACACCGATGGGCGATGTGCAATGGTCTAGGTGAGATGAGGAGTCACACAAAAATGAGGTTCTTAGTGATGAAGTCATGTAACAAAAGTGAGAAGTGCACGTGACTTATGCATGCACATTTTGATCGGTTAGAAGCATTAAAAATTGACTGTTGCATGTGCTAACATGTCACACGAAATGGGACTCCTAGTGGGTCCATAGGTGTAGCCAAGATAGGTTGGGAACATAAGCCCCCTGCGTGTGATGTGCGCGGAGAGGCAACCTGAGCGGGTGCCAGATGCTTAAACACTTTGTAAGATTTTGATGTTGTTTGGTCAGAGAGTCGTTGATGACATCACTGCATGATGAGGATGAAGAGTAGGTAGCTCGAGCCACCTCATGCACCACCTACTAAAGCCTTGGAATGCTTGGGTGTTGACATGGTAAGACGACGATGGTCATAGGGGCGAGGTCGTGACTGAACGTTGAAGGGGAGGAGTTGGTGGCTCGAGCCACCTCGTGCACCACCTACTGAAGCGTTGTGATGTAAATCTTGTCAAAGTTACAAAAAAATTCAAAGTGTGGAAGAGTGACGAAATGGGTAAGAGGCAAAGAAGTGCCATCGTAAAGCACATGAAATTTTTAGTTGTGGTAAAAGTGGTTTGTTAATTTTTTGTTTTTGTGGGATAGAAAAGAAGTTAATTGTGGTGTAGTGAAAAATGCTGAGTATAATGGAATGTGGGAGTAAGAGAGGATGCTAGAGTGTTGGCATGTGTTGTATTTATGAGAGAGTGTAAAGAAAAGAGGAAGTGTTGAGAGGAAGAAAAGGGAAAGAAGAAAAAAAGAAGGTGGGTCAGCCTTGGGGGTGTGAGGGGAAAGGGAAAGGGTCTTGGGTGAGGGGAATGTAAGAGAAGTGGGTTGACTTGGGGAGTTAGGAATGAAAGAGCGACGAAAAAAAAGTGTTGATTTGGTGAGTAAAGGCTTAAAGTGAGAGGATGAAGGGAATTAATGTGAGAGTGAGAAGAGAGGGAGGGATGGAGGAAGAGGGTTGGGAGGCCAAGGTCGAGGGTGTGGGTGTGGGGAAAGGGGGAGGGTGAGATGAGGGTATTTGATGGGGGTACGTAATATATGAGAGAGTGGAAGAATTAATGTGAGAGGGAGAGAGTGGGTGTAATGATGAGTGGAAAGGAAGCAAAAAATGAGGGTGAGAAGAGTGGGAGAAAACCCACGTGTGGGAAGGTGAGATGGAAAAGTTCGTGGGGTGGGTTTAATGAGAATGAGAGAGAGTGTAAGAGAGGATATTTGATCTTGTAGAGTGTGAGAATATGTGGGGTGATTGGAGAATATGTGGGGTGATTGGAGAGAGAGTGAGAGAAGGGAGTGAATGAAGAGGGGGAGAGAGGGATGGGAGAGGCCGAGGATGAAGGGTGTGTGTGGGAAGGGGGTGATTGGAGGGGGGAAATGATGGGGGAGAGGGAAGGTATTAATTAATGTGAAGAGAGAGTGAGAGAGTGAGAGAGTGAGAGAGAGAAAGAGGTGAAAGATGAGAATAAATGTGTGTGTGTGTGTGTGTGAGAGAGAGAGAGAGAGAGAGAGAGTATGTGTAATGATGAGTGAAAAGGAAGAGAAGTAAGGGAGAGGGTGGGAGAAACCACGTGAGGGTGAAAGATAGGAGTGTGTTGGGTGATGTGGGGGAGAATAGTGAATGAAGAAAGAGAAAAAGTAAAAGTTAGAAGTGATTAGAGAGAGAAAGGGAGAGTTGGGGAAAGGGAGAGAGAGAATTTAATTAGGAAAGAGAGTGGGGAGTCCCACATGGAGGGGTGGGAAAGGGGCTGCCGAGCTTGGGGCTGCCCAGGCGCCTGGGTGGGGGGGCACCCCAAAATGTTTTTTTGGGGCCTTTCAAAAAGGAAGTGGGAAGATGAAAAATTTTGTTGGAAAATTTTTCAAAGTGATGGAAATAAGAGGGATGGTGGGAGGATGAAAAATGTTGTTGAATTTTTTTTCTAAGTGATGGAAAGAGAATGCATGTGTTGTGTGCATGCCCCCGAGGTCCCATGGCCTGAGGGGATGTCGACTGACGGAGTTGATACTTAGAAGCGTGGCTCGAGCCACCCCGCGCACCATGTACCAAGTCACTGCAATGTGAGGTGGAAGGGGTAGGAAAGGGGTGAAGCCCCCAAGGGAGTGGGTGATGGTATCAAAGGAGGTGACAGGTACATGGGGATGACGTACATGGAAACTTGCAAGATGGAGGAAAAAATTATAAGTGTGAAAAATGCACAAGGCATGCTAGGGCTTGGGCTGGTGGGTCACATGTTCCGCACTTAGAGTTTGAGCTCGCCAGATGCAATCTTATCAGTGAAGGCGAACTTGAGGCCCCTACACCACTTACGGCCGTGACCGACTTTTGGATGATAGAGGTAGTAGTAGGGTGGGCTAAGTCTTCCGGGGTAGGTTCAGTGTCGGTGTCGGGCAGGGTTATGTCATTGTCTTTGATCCAGATCTTGAGGAGTGTTCTGACAATCTTTAAGTCGTCTGATGCATCTGCGTACAAATATATGCGCGTCATGGGACGTGCACGATCCGAGGAGTCCTGGAATGAGTTATCTCAGTTTGCCGATTGGGTGATGAAAATAGGTGATGGGAAATAGCCAGGAACTTCTTTTGTTGATGGAGGTGAGACAAATTTGACACGTATCCCGAACAAGTTCTTGATTGAATATGGTCAAAATGCAATACATAAATTAATAAATGCAACTTATCCAGATTTTGGGTCACGGTATTGTGATTTTGATTATCTAAAGGAGCGTGGTATCTTGACACCAAAGAATACCGATATAGAAGAACTGAATGCCAAAATACTGTTTATGATACTGGGAGAAAGTATAATATATCTAAGCGCGAATACATTGTCTGAAAACGAGACCACTAATTTAGACCAAAACCTAAATCCACCAGAAGTGTTGCACACAATTTCTTATATAGGACTGTTAGGCCATTCTTTAGAACTTGATGCCAAGGAAAGTGTGTTCGCAGTCAACGTGGAGGTGCCACAAGAAATGCAGTCCGAGTCAGATTCCAAGTATGTTGATGTGGGACACAACAAGGGTAGAACAAGGGCAGAGACCAAGGGCTTCCCAGACAGAGCCTGAGGGTGGCAGTGCTATGAGGGCGATGGCGCAGGGTGAATACACGACGACAGTGACAGTCCGATGCTTAGGTCCAGAGTCAGGGTCCTGTATGTTTCTATCTAAAATTCTAGAGTGAGAAAGTGAAAATGTGTGAATTTTGTCCTGAATGAATTCTCAAGACCCCTATTTATAGAAGTTGAGATAATGATGTCATCAGTCAACACGTGGAACTCCCCGGGAGTGACATGTCATCGAGGGGTCCACCACTGTCGGTGCTCCATGAACTGTCGAATCGTATATTCACCCCGCCTATCCCGCACAGCGTCGCTTTGTCTATATGGAAAGACTGGCTCCCACAGCGTTGGTGTGGCCAGAGAAAATCCCTTGATCTAGCCACCAATCCAAGTCCTTGCAGAGTCCCACAGGCCTGGCAGTGGTGGGGAAGACCTGAAGCCCAACTGTCAGGCAGACTAGGCACAATTCCCTCCGGAGACCTGCTTCAGTCTAGGAGTGACCCGAGGGTCATAGTGTAATACACCGAACCTTGGAATTTCTTGCCGGTTATTTTAGTTCTTTAGCGACAATTTTTGCACGCAACATTTAGAATCAATTTGCATGTACGATATTTTATCGGCAACTTTAGTGAATTTTTTTTTAGGAACCATAAGTTGAAATTCAATGATAGCTATTATATGTGGTGTTAATTGGAGCCTTTAGAAACGATTAGCGTGAGTGAAATTTTGGAAATTTTAGCGACGAATTTTCGTTTAGTTAGTATCGATATTTTCTGTGACAACTTTTAACGACGATTAGTGAAGCGAGATTAGTTAACAAGCCATTAAATTATTTTAGTATATTGAACTTTCGTAAATAATTATTTTTGGGCCTTGTTGTAATAAGAGGGAATTTTGAGTATAAGTTAAACTAACTAACAAGGAATAAGGGGGCTATTAGTAATTCTTTAGTCTAGGGTTTATTATATATACATTAGTTACAAAAACCCAGTCGACCCTAGTTTCTCTTTCTCTGCTTGCTGCCACCTTCATTCACGGCTAAGGAACACCGATGGGGGAGAGGGAGATTAAAGAGGGATCAAGGAAATTCCGGCGAAGGCATTCAAATTTCGGTAAGACCTAGTCTATCCTCTTCTATGCTATTTTCATGATCTCTTTACATGATATTATGGGATGTTAGGAGCAATAGCCAAATTCAGTTTATGGGTAGCATAGCATAGTAGAATTTCATAGGGAAAGGGAAGGTGACTGCATGGTGGGCAGCTATGGTGCTGTGCCGTGAGTGTGTTTATATGGTGTTTTTGTGTGTGTTTGTGAAGGTGTAAAAGGGCAGCAGCTGCGTGGGATTTTTGTGGTGTTTTTGCGTGTGTGCGAAGATGTGAAAGGAAGGTGAAGACTACTGTAATGGGCTGCCAAAGGGCATCAGCCGTGTGAGGTGTTTTGTGGTACTTTTGTGTGTGTGCAAAGGTGTAAAAAGCAAGTGGGGGACTGCTGTAATGGGGCAGCAACTGTGCGAGGTTTTGTGTGGGATTAATGTGTGTGCGCGAGAGTGAGAAGGTGGAGTGATGATGCAGTGTGTGCGAACGTGGTGCGCTGTGTGCGAAAAAGTGACGAAGGGAAGGCGACAGTCATGGAGGGGCTGCCATGACTGTGTTTGTGCGGCTGCCATGGCTGGTAACAAGCATATTTGGGTGCATCCAAGAGAGAGAGAGAGGACCTACTGCTGGGCAGATTTAGTGTGCACTGTATGTGGGTCTTGTGTGGGGAGTATAGTGGAAAAAGGGAAGGGGAATGTGGGCTGCCTAGTGTGTGAAAAGTGTGTTTTGTTTGGACCATGTGAGCATGGTGTAGACAGCCATGGGCGGCTGTGTTTGCAGCCGTGAGGTGCATACATGGGTGTTGAGTTCTTGTAGTTTGTGAGGGAGTGTAGAGGAATGGAGAAACTATGAAATTATGGGTGCAAATTGCATTGCAGATGTGTTAGTGTAGGTAGAAGATGGAGTAAGTGTAGTGGGTATTAGAGTGCAAATCTAGTGTTTACAAATGAGTGTTAGGAGTGCAAGTGGGTGTGGTAGAGTGCACTGTGTGCGTGAGAGAATGGAGAGGGGAAAGACCCACTGCCATGAGGCAGTGGGTGTGAGAAAGAAATGGGGTTTTGTTAATATATATACATGTATGGGTGTGGTGTTTAGAAATATAGATATGGTTGTGTGAAGTTGTTGTGTGGGTGAGTTTTTGCATGTGAGGTAGTTCGGGTGAAAGATTCTGTGTCATGAAGGAGAAGAAGATAGTGACAGAGAGAGAGAGAAAAGCTTCGGTTTGAATTAAACTCAAAAGTGTCGCTAAAGAGGACTATTCTTTTAACAGCTTCTTTCTTAAATGTTTACATATATCTAGAAATTTATTTTGACAAAACTCAAAAGAGTAACCTATGTTATTTTTGCAAGATCTACACACAGGAAACATTTTAGATTTTTCTAAGCTCAGGAAGCATGCTAACTAGTTTTATCCGAATAGGATATTTCGGAGTATTTTAAAATAGTAAACCAAGTTATTAAATTATGATACTTTTATAATAGTCTTATATAGCTATGATAATTTATATTCTACAGTTCAGAAGTTTTGAAAGTCGTTTGCTATTTTTAACGGTCTTAGCAGTGTAGCGCCTGAACGGATTTAGCGTAACGCTTCATTATCAATAGTTATTAAATTATTTCTAATGACTCTTTTAGGTTATATCTGGGTGGATAAGGTACTTTAGGCATTGGGGGCAAATAGGTAATTATACATAAGTCGGGGGACGGTTGGGTAAAGTTTTACTCATCTAAAAGAAACATAATACCTAAACTTGCCCAAGCGACAGTAAATGACATCCGTATGATTTGTTATTTAGGTTTTGATAGTCAAGAGCTAGGAGCGACTGTTGATCGAGCTCAAGAACCAATTACTGAGCAAGGTAAGTACTCCTGTCATATTCCTCCGTATACCCTATTTTTGTTTATGTATATGTATAAATGAATTGTTCCAATTAGAAGTTTTAAAGTCTTTTACATGCTACTGCTTTTGTGTAAATTGTTTGAAGAGAAAATGCATAAAAAAAATGCCATGGAATATTTTCTATGAGTAGTGTTTAAAGTTGGCTTATGTTGAATGAGACGGTATTTCTGGCTTGGTTGTTGCCCCCCATATCCACGGGGGAAAGTTGGATTGTTGGGTCCTGGTCAACGGGACGATACGTTGACGCACATTACTGTTGCTCGTGGTGCGCCCTTGCGTCCACACCAATATGTATTCCGGATGAGGGAGGGATTGTGGGCCCTAGTTGGGGGGCGCATACCCTAACCAAATAATGTTCATCCCAGGTGGAGTAGGGATTGAGGGCCCTAGTCAGGGGGGACGTACGCTGACCGCAACATGCCTATGTTATGATGAACTGTGATAGTTATTGATGAGCCTACTTGATGTCATACTTCGTTTCTGAGAATCTTCGATGAATTGCTTTCAAAAGTATATATATGCATAGTATCTCTTGTGAAATGTTTACCAGTTTTAAATTGAAGAAAACCATGGCATGTTTCATGTTTTTATGAATCCCAAAATCTATTTTAGGGATATGGTTTGTGTACTTACTGGGCCCCAAGCTCACCCCTTTTTATAAATGTTTTCAGGCGATCAACTAGATGAACATGAGTATTACGAGGGAAATGAGAATGAAGCCGCAGGAGATGATCATTAGGAAGTTGTTTAAGCCCTTCAGAAATTGTAGAACTGCCAGTTATTTATTTGAATCATTCGTATCTTAATTTTAGGAGGTTTCTTTAAAATAAATGCTATCGGTCTCTATGGAGGATTTCAGTAGAGATGATTTGAGAAAGAGTTGTAAGGGCATCTTTAGAAATTCATGTTATGGTGTTAGTTAATGTATGATTTTAGAATTGTGTACAGGTTTTAGCGAGCAAGGCCTGGCAGAGCCCTAAATTGGAGTCTATTGGGTTTGCGGCCGGTCACGTGCCTAACTCGTGGGCCTACCCGTGGGTTTGGGTCGTGACAGAAATGGTATCAGAGCATTACGGTTTTGGGATATTAGAGTTTAAGTAATGATTCCGCTGGTTAGGTTATTGCATCCTAAGTGATGAATTCCGTAGTGTGGTGCAATGCTCGAAGCTGCCATGATTGTGATTGATGTTTTGACTTGTGCTTTGAAGCTTATATGATTCTGTAGACTCGTTTCTAGGCTAATTAGAGTGAAGTGGGATGGGAAAGGAAAAGGCTTTGACTAAGTAATTTTAGGAATTTGTTGATACGTCTTCTTATTACAAGTTTGGGAAAAGGTTAAGTTATTGGTTATTAAGCTAAAACAGTACAATCTGGTGGTAGTTAGGGATTAAGCTGAGATGCTGTAAACTCCTAAGCCTAAGCTAGTATGTGATTGAGATTAGACTTTGAAAAGATGGATTAGGTTTTGACCATTTTTTATCTGATGTTTCAGCATAAGATTGAGATTTGAGTCAGTTACACAGTAGTTAACCGATACTACTTGCCTTTCGAATTGAAGGATTTTTAATAGTGCCCGAAGAAGATGATGGGGAATAGGATTATGATCTTCTTGTGAATAGTTCTAACAGCTAATGGCTATAGGCTAGGTTGTGATTGAGATATATAAGTGATATGGTAGATTAGATATTTAAAGTTTGAAGGATGCGTGATATGTGTGTGTAACTATATTTTGGGTACTTTTAAGGTAATACTTTTCTCAGTGTTGGATTTTGGCAACAGTTTGAACTGGTTGTGTTGAGCTATTAGAATGCGTAACGAAAGCATTGTGGTCAGAGTTTTCAGTCTGGGGTTATGATGTGGAAGTATAGACATTGTTTAAACATATTCACTAAGCCCAAGTGGTATGCTTCATAGGTTGCCTGGTTTATATTGATTTTAGTGTCAGACTAATAACAATAGATGGGAGAAATATTCACCACTAGGTGATCTCATGATTTAGTTAATGAACTTCAAACACATTGTACTCGTTGATTTACATAAGTGAGATATATTCCGCCTTTCATCTAACGACCTCTCTTTTGCCTTAGCTGTAGGATGTCTAGACAAGAAGCCCCTATCGAACCTTCTATGGACAAGGGAAACTCGTCATTATCCCAGAAGACATCGTTAACCGAGCAACCTCAAGGGTCTAACCTAAGGACATTGATGAATCCACATTCTAGGACCATATGGGCATCTACATCTGTCAGAGAAGGGAGTAGGCGTGCTAGAATTAGAGCAGCAGCGAGAAATAGACGTCAGGAAGATGACGCCTTTCTACGAAAAGAACTGCACAAAACTTGGAATGGCCAACGGAAGAACTTCCAAAAGAACTCAGCACCTTGGAAAAGTAGTAAAGCTAGGTCGCTGCCATGTCGCAGGTGTAACCACTTTCATCCTGGTAGACTCTGTAGGTGGAAAACGAAAGAATGTTTCTCATGTGGACAAGAGGGTCATTTTATTAAGGATTGCCCTAGAATTGGACCACAGAGTCAACCAAACGAGGATGCAACGAAACTCCGGGCAACAACAAAAGTCCTTGCAAAAACCCAGCAGGACTCGCAGGCATCCGATTCAATGGTTACGGGTGTGCTTTCTATTCCTTCTATCCTTGCAAAGGTGTTTTCTGATTTAATACTGTAGGCATGTAATTTTATTCTAATCAACGAAAATGGCTGAGTATGTTATTTTTAGTTTGGCCATGGTTTAAGTCGGACATAAGTTAAGAGCATTTTCTTTTTATATGAGAAACATTTAAGAACTTTACCCAGATGTAGGTAAGTTGGTTAGATTGGGTTTGTGTAATTGTTTTAAACCATGCGTTCGAAATTTTCTTACGATAGGAGATTATTAAGAGAATGAGCCCTCTTTAATTTTTGGTCTTATATAGAGACTTTTCTTTTAATGGATTTAGATGCTCTGACTATACCTAGTATTGCGAGTGATATAGTAGGTTAATATCTAATTTTAAGGACTTCGATAGCAACCCCAGGTTCCATTTTGGGTCGTGACACATAGTCCCTAGGGGTGCTGATGAAGCCCCCAATGGCGGAGCACGTAGGTCAGTCGCGTAGACACCCTGGCAGAAATAGTGTCGCGAAGGAGTCGCTTATTCCGTGAGCCGAGGTAGCATCCCGGAGGAGCCGTCTACCACGCAGAAGGGGAGTCTTAGTGCTGGAGCACTTAGTGCTCCCTGGTGGAGATAGTGTCCCGGAGGAGTCGCCTATCCCGCGGGTGAGTCCTTATGCCTAAGCACTCGGAGCGCGTCAAGGTAGCATCCTGGAGGAGCCGTCTACCTGACTGATTGAGGTAACATTCCAGAGGATCTGTCTACCTGGCGAAAGCGAAGTTGAAAATCTCCCAGGGGAATATAGTGTCCCAGAGGAGTCGCCTATCCCCACGGGTGAGTCCTTGTGCCGGAGCACTCGGAGTGCATCAAGGTGGCATCCCGGAGGAGCCGTCTACCTAGAAGAAGGGGAGTTGAAAAGCTCCCTGGTGGAGATAGTGTCTCGGAGGAGTAGCCTATCCCTGCGGGATGCTGCGCACTCTAGAGAGTGGGTCGAAGTATGTTCACATCCATGGCAGGGGCACATGGTGTGGTAAATGAGAGTGGTGCATGGGGGCATGTAACATGATTGTGGCACACGGGTGCGGTGCCAACGGTACGAGACAATGAGTGTGGCACATGGGCGAGGCGACGACCGTCGCAGGACAATAGTTGGTGTCGGGGCACATGTCATGGAGATAGCGCAGGGGCGCGGTGAAGTGTGTATAGTGCATGGGGGCACGACATTATGACAGAGAGCAAAGGAGCGCGACTGTATCAGCAGCGCAATGCATGGGCACAATGGAATATGTATGGTGATGGTGTCTGGGCACTGGCTACGGGGGTCGCTGAGACAGTACCCTAGTGATGGGTGACAGGGGTCGCAGTGACAGTGCGCAGGCACAGGCAACGGGGGTCGCAGAGACAATGCCCGGGCGACGGGGTTCGCAAAAACGATGTATGGATGAAGGGTGACAAGTGTCGAGAAGTCCGCGCGCGGGCGCAGATGATGGGGGTCACAGAGACGGCGCGCGGGCGCTGGTGACGGGGGTCGTAGAGACAGTGCCCGGCGACGGGCATGAGTTTAGCAAAGAAGACGCCCGGGCAATGGGCAACGAGAGTTGTGAAGTCGGCGCGCGGGACAAGAGAGACAGGGGTCGCGGAGACGGTACATGGGCGTGGGCGAGGGCGATGGACATCAGCGAGTCATCGCAGGCGACGGACGTCAGCTAGTCAGCGCGGGGGACGGACGTCGTGAAGTCAACGCGGGCGACAGACATCGCAGAGGCACACGACCTATTGAAGAGAAGTGAAAGTGTTAAGGGGGAGGCCGAGGCCGACCCCAAGGGGAGGTCGAGGCCGAGGCCGACCCAAGGGGAAGGCCAAGGCCGAGGCTGACCCCCTTGGGCAAGTGCCAAGGCAGGCCGACGGGCGACGTGTAACATGCGACGGTTGAGGCACGATGAGGAGTCGGGCAAAAATGAGGTTCTTAGTGATGAAGTCACGTAACAAAAGTGAGAAGTGTACGTGTGATTGAGCATGCACGTTTTGACGGATTGGAAGCATTGAAATTTGACTTTGCCGAGGTAGCAAGGTCAGGCAGGTGTATTTCAGTTTCACAACGAAAATACACTCTTGACTTATTAAAGGAGACATGAATGCTTGGATGTAAGCCTTCTGATACACCCATGGATCCATTCAACAAGGTCGGCTTAAAGAAGGACTCAGCTGCTGTTGACCAAGGAAGATATCAAAGACTAGTAGGGAAGTTAATCTACTTGTCTCACACAAGACATGACATTAGTTTGCAGTAAGTACGGTTAGTCAGTTTATGAACAACCCTACAAAAGAGCATCAATGAGCTGGGTAAAGGATATTGCGCTACTTAAAAATGACTCCAGGCAGAGGATTATTCTTCAAAAAGGGAGTTAGTCGTGGTGTAGAAATCTTCTCAGACGCAAATTGGGCGGGATCATTATCAGATAGAAGGTCAACTTCCGGTTACTGCACCTATGTATGGGGTAACCTAGTTACTTGGAGGAGTAAGAAGCAATCAGTTTTTGCACGCAGTAGTGCTGAAGCAGAATTCCGAGCCATGGCCCACTGCATTTGTGAAGGAATGTGGTTGAAGAGACTTCTAGAGGAACTCCAGTTTTCACCTTTAGCATATGAAGCTGATATGTGATAATAAGGCAGCTATTAGTATTGCAAAGAATCCAGTTCATCATGACCGAACCAAATATATAGAGATTGATCGTCACTTCATCAAAGAGAAGATAGAACAAGGGGTAATAGAAGTTGATTATATTCCTACACGGCAACAAACTACAGATGTACTTACCAAGGCCATTCCTAAAGGTCCATTTGACATACATCTTTCCAAGCTGGGACTGATCGACATACATTCCCCAGCTTGAGGGGGAGTGTTGAATTCCAGATTTGGATCCAGGATTATCAGGGTTATTAGGCTGTAAATAGTTGTCAATCACCTGATTTCATAATTAGTGATAGATCCCTGATTTAGAGGAATTAGTTTCTTGTTTCCTATTTTGTAGGATGTGATTTAGTTTCCTTTTGTATAGCCAGATATCAAGGAATCTGCCAGCCTGTGGCGCTTCTCCTTCCCCTAAAAATGTAGCCTTTTGGTAGTGTAATTTCAGAAGTAAGAAATACAAAAAATTTCTTCAATTAGAAATAAGTGTAGTACCTCATTTGCATCTTTGAAGTAGCTATACTCGTCTTTCTTCGGCCAACTGACTAGCCAACATCTGATGGAAGACAAATTGTTAAAAATAATCAGATATTACACATTATGTAGACCAAAAGTTGGATTTTCCCCCCATAAATTCATATGACAAGAAATGTAAAGTGAGGTAGGGTTAGGAGGGAAAGTAGAGGTAAACCTTGGAAAAGAAAGCTGGCTTCTCTCTCTGAGAGATGAAGGAAGAAGGAAAGCAGTGTTCCACATTCTGATTACCACATTACCTTATCTACAGAAAGAATCTCTCTTACATAGGGAAAAGTTAAAAAGTGGTCACCTGGTTTCTCTTTCACAGAAAGGTTAAAAAGTGGTCACCTGGTTTCTCTTTCACCTTTAACCAGAAAGAAGCTTCCCTCTCTTCCTCCTTGCTTCTCCTTTTCTACAGAACACTAGACACCTTTCTAACCCTCATTTTCTTCCTCACACTAGCCTCCTAAATGGGGCTACCAGAGACTCATTAATCTTAATTCATGAGTTTCAATCCTACGAAAAATACTGGAGAAGTGACAAGTGTAACACTTGTCAATGATGAACTGGATTCTTTACAATACTAATAGCTGCCAGGATGATCCGGGATGCCTAAAAGAACATCCGGTAGAATTAAAAGAATAATAAAATTAGCAAAAATAATATGAGAAAAAGAGTTGATTCTATGACTGGTGGCCAACAATTATATACCTTATCCAAATACTCTTTGCAGTTCCATAGATACGAGAATCTTGTATCCTATCTTCAGACACAAGCATATAGGAATAAATATAAGACAGTAAGTAGCAGATAAAATCTATAAATTTAGATCTATGAGAAGATGAAAACCTAATAACTACACTAGTGGTACAAAGAGATGGTAAGGCGAGATAGAACATCTGCTAGGACGTTATTACAGAAAAAATTTCCAACTGCAAAGAGGATATACATTTATGCAAATTTGCTAAAACCATAACCAGATAAGGCGCCTTCATTCATAGAAAGACTACTACAAATAGATGAGGAAATAATCATGCACCACCCCGTGCTATGCACGGGCGTATTGCTTTATATCTCCACCCTTAACTATTTTGTACTGCAAGACAATTACTATAAGCCAAAGTAGTCAAAGCATACAAATCTGTAAAGAA
Organism: Escallonia herrerae; assembly: GCA_033070095.1. Taxonomy (NCBI): domain Eukaryota; kingdom Viridiplantae; phylum Streptophyta; class Magnoliopsida; order Escalloniales; family Escalloniaceae; genus Escallonia; species Escallonia herrerae. Next base: position 241,965 of record JAVXUP010001096.1, read on the forward strand.
AAGTAATCAAAGTATATTAATCGAGAAATGGTTAATATTCACTGAGTATACAAAAGGGATCGAAATGTCACATAAATATATCCACGCTCTCTTTGATTGCACGTGAAACTTAATTCTATAGCAGAAAATTGCTTACAAAAATAAATCATGCTATCTAAAAGGAGGGTAGAATGTATAGTAGAAAATCATGTGATACCATCTTTGTCTTTATGTCCATTACTCATAAAAGGGGTATTATTATAATCATGTAATTGTTTGCCCTTAGGTTATCTTATGTTTTTAAGACTTGTATGAGAGAGTGAGTATGACAAAGTGGGAGTTCGGAATTTGCATTATAATCTATCGGTGAATATGGACTCATAAAGTGGTGATGCTATGAAAATGAAGCCATAATAGTAACTCTCGTAAAACTTTATATTGTGTGTTTGTTTTCTCCGCTCACTTTTCTTCTTTTTGTTGCTCGATGCTCCGTTAGCTTATAACAACATGCAATTGTCTCTAGAAAAAGAAAAGTGGTGAATGCTATAATCTCTTATTTGACTGCTATTGTACAAATGTTGTGCCAACTCTCTATAGCTACGGTAAACATTTCAACTAAAATATATAAAGACGACTTTGTTGATTATAGTAATAGGTTGTGACCGTGGTTACATAACAGCATTTTAAGTTGTTTGTTTAACAAGATACCAATGTCTGAGAGATGTATTATTGATTGCTAAATAAGTTCAATGTAATAAAGCCTAAGTTTAAATATATAAATGACATCACTCTGATATATAACATGCCATGAGCATGCAGCAACAGACCTATATATAATCTTCACACATACCCCAAACAACGTACACCAGCCCATTTCCCCACCCGTCCCTCCATACCTGCTCACCCCTCTCTCACACAGCCAACACCCCACCCCCAAAGCAAAACAAACCACCTACCCCCCCCACCACCACCCCGCAAAACCGTTACCCGCAGGTAGCTACTGCCTTACTAATAAACAGCCAACCATTTACCCGCAAAAACCACTACCCACAACCCAACAGCACCCCTCGCCCCACCTTCTCTCTCACACATAGATACCTCACAACACCCCCTGCCCCCAAGCACCCTACCCCCAAACAAAATGCCGTACCCCACCACCCCCATTCCCCTATCTTCTCTCTCACACACAGGAACCACCCACCAGCCCAGCCCAGCCCCAACCACCACACTAAAACACAACTCCTCCCCACACACGGCAGCCCCACCCCCTCCCCCAAGGCCTGCATGTCCTCTTTAACACACACACACACAGAGCCACCCAAAACCCACCGTGAACCCCCACCCCCCATGCATCACCCCACTACCGACAACCCACCCCCAAGTACCCCCACAAACATGACCCCCCCCATTCCCCCTACCCCACAACCCCCACAACATGGGGCAGCTCCAAAACGGGAAGCGCCCCTACTCCTGAACCCCCAACAAAACCCCATGACCCCTAACAACACGGACAACACAACTGTCGTACCCCACCACCCCCTCCCCCCACCTTCTCTCTCACACACAGGAACCACCCACCAACCCAGTCCACCCACCTCCCCAAAACACGGCAGCCCATAGTAAGGGACATACCCCATGCACCACCCCACCACCCCGCTACCGATAACCCTTCCCACGACCCCCACCACCACAACCACGACTCTCATCCCCTACCCCACGACCCCACCAACACGGGCAACCCCATGTACAGGACACAAACACCCCACCCCAAAACCCCCATCCACCCTATTACCCCTAACAACACGGAGAGCACAATCGCCGTACCCCACCACCCCCTCCTTCCACCTTCTCTCTCATACATAGGAACCACCCACCAGCCCAGCCCAGCCCACCTCTCCAAAACACTTCAGCCCACAGCAAGGTAGACACCCCATGCACAATGTTTTACATTAAAGCAATAACACAGCATAGGCAAAAAGATATCTGGTCCTAATACATAATGTATGACAGTGAATGAACACACCTCAAGATGTTCGTGTGCAAGGAACTCCCTTTAACCTGCAAGAAAGAAAAGTAATAGTCTAAGCCATGAATATTCATCATTCCAAAATTTAGTAGTCTTAAGCAATGGACATAACCTTGACTGTGTGGTAGTACTTTGGATGTGTTTTTGGATTTTTCCTGATTTGCGTTTGTGGTTTAGTGCTGCTCTATGAAATGGGTCAGCAGATCACAGTGGAGACCATGATGGCCATGAATATTTTGTTGCTGAATATGCCACGGAAGAACATAACCTGCAAGAAAATATAAACTTAGTCATGTAAAGTTTTGCATGGTGGTTGTCTTGCATGAACGAAAGACATCAAAGTATCTCTTACACGGTATGCTAACATAGAAAAGCAAAAACACAATAGCCAAGAAGATGAAGAAGTAGAATTTGAATGTATGAGAGTGAATGTTAACCTGCAAGGAAACAAAAATTTAGCCTGAGGAACAAAAACTGTCATCCTCAACCAATGACAAAAAAGAAATCACATACGTTGCAGCAATTGCAGAGAAGACTTAGCCTGAGGAGTCCAGAAATGGAATGTTGCGTTTGCTTTTTTGTTTCTACCAAGAAGCTCACTTGAACCGCAAGAAAAAAGAAGTCACCCTCGGCTCATTTTGCTTCTCTGTTGGTTTGCCTTGTTAGGGAAGGAGATGAAGTGTTGGCTAACAAAACAGTGGAAAGGATATCATGGAAGCGGGAGACTTTGCTTTGTCAGGGAAGGAGATGAAGTGCTGGCTAACAAAATAGTGGCAGGGAGATGCGGGAAGTGGGAGACGTGGGGTTAGTGGAATTTTGCATGGGAGTTAAGCTGTTTTTTTTACTAATGATTTAGTGACACGTAATTAAGTCGGTATAAAATAAGTCAAAAATTCTAAAAAATTAGATTAGGTATTTGTTGGGCTAGGAACCTATCAATCGAATTCTATTATATATATATAGATAGATGAGAATGGAACCCACTGATACCTCTATGTAACGACCAATATAGCAGCGGAAAGGACGGTAATAGCTACATGTTGAAACTTAACTGTCAGTAACTGGCCAACATGTTGACACGTGAGGCCAATGCAGCCGAGGAAGTTAAGAGAAACAGTTTTGCATCATTTACCAACATGACCACTGACTTAAAAAAATCCGCCCCAAGTATAAACAAGGAAAAGAGTTGAAGGCCTAGAAGTCTTGCCAAAAAGGATCCGAAACGAATATTTTAAACCCATAAAAGAACTGCAAACTCATGCCGAAAAGATTCCCAAACGAATAATCTAAAGCCCCTAAAGACTCTATGTCAAGAATTACCAACATTCAAAACCAAATAAAACTTCATGGTGCATCATCAAAAGGACACTAGGTCACATCAATCATGACAGTATATTGTATTAGATAATAACTTATAACTTTGCCTTTCAGTTTAGTTTAGGCAACACTTCATGATCAGTGAACCTAAACATGAGCCAATGTTAGCAAACTTCATACCATGACTATATTTGCTAACTTCTTACTGAAATCAAGTGAAATAGTCAAAAGTATTTCTGACAAAGAAAATCCGAATGACCGGCCAATTCTGGTCAATACATGTGGTATTCTTGATGCATAGTTGATTGATTCAAAACCAGTCAATGAGGTTTTGACACAACACAGACGAGATAAGACGGACAATCTCAGAAGGGCCCTCGTTTAGTAGAAAAGGCCACTGGCAGTTGGACAATAAGGGAGACTGTCAAAGTAGTGTTAGGCCGGTATATATTTGCTTAAGATGTGCCATATGCGACCAAGATGTCAAAGATTGGAGGTATCAGGCAAGTGCCAGTTTATCCACAAGCCTTTTCATTAGTTCTATGGTACACAATAGCATTAATAAAACTGCAGGATCAGCTCTAACCTTTTCTAAAGATGGTAGTTCTTTGGCTGAGACCTTCTGTGGTGCGCCATCGGGAACGCTAACACAATTAAGGAGCCCAGCCTGCTCCATTGAAAGCTTATCTATTTCACCTTCAACCTATGATCAGCATCAAGGGAGTAAGAGATGCTTACCGGTGTGTTTGGTTTGGGGGTTGGGTTGGTGGAGGGGGGGGGGGGGGGGTGGTTCAGGAATTACAATGATAAGTTCATCCACACTCTTTCTGTTGTCAAGTCCGTATAGTATCTTTTCTGCACCCTTTTCCTGAAGATATGACAGCGCAAGTCCATACATAATTCAGTCAGGATACTTCTATGCATCGTTCATAATGTTAATTAGGTACAATGTTTAGTAAAACAGACGCCTTCCTTTTATAAGCAAGAAATAATCTACTACCAACATATCAACAGGACACAAAATAAAGCTCATATACAGAAACACCAATTTAGACACAAAATGCATGTGTTGGTAAAATCTATATATGTCGTTACAGTGTCTTCCAACTTATACAAACCCTTATATGTGTCGCATGTCACAAAAGCTACAGACGGCCATTCACGGCGTTCCATGTCAATTGCAACACAATTGAAGCCTGTTAGTAGCTTCCTAAAATGAACAATGAGCTACATGTCTGAAGGACAAGAAGAAGGGTATAGCTAGTCCAAAGCACTTCAAACGTCTTTAGTAACATAATATATGACTATCTGTAAGGATTAGGGTTGGTACCTTTGGTCTCAGCATTCATAAATCTTTAGCTGTCCAGGTTTCAGTTTCACCGAATCCAATTTTAGGTTGGAAAAAACTGATCATCCCTGGGATGAAAGATTTTGCTAAACTTATATTTCTTCAGAACTCATGTATAAAAGTTACTATATTTGGTTAGAGATTCTAAATCCCTAAGCTCCTACTCTAAGGGAATTATATGTCTATGGTTTGGTCAATCCAGTCAATTAGCAACTTATAGACTTCAGTATTATGTAATGAGAGATCCTATCACTCCAAACTCGCGGTCTCTCTCCCTCCCCTCCTCACTTCCCCCCCCCCCCCCCCCCTTCTCGTCATCTGTTGAAGGGAGATGGAGTCTGTCTCTCATTGAAAGAGGTCTCTCCTCTTTGGTTAACTATGGTTAATGTCACCGAAAGAGTATCGCATGGCCCTGTTTGATGACATTAGTGCCGAGACAAAAGAAGAAGAAAACTGTAAATCTCGAGCTCAGAGACATCAACTGTAAGTCATGATCAGATCAATGTAACGAACTGAATTATAAAAATAGGAAAACAATATCAACTGAAAGAGTTGAGCCCGGAGTTTTCTTAATCACAAGCATTGAGCCCAATTCTATTAAGGATCTTCCTGATTATTTTGGTTACAACGTAGTTCCTTTCTTAATGCTAAGCTTCAGAATACACAATTAGAGATGAGGATGCAGGCTTGTTTCAGTTACAACAGACGCAACTAAGGCCACGTTTGACGCGTTTTTTTTTCTCTTCTTTTTTTTAGTTTTAAAATTAGAAAAAAAAAAGTGCGTTTGGTAACCATTTTTTTTTTCCTTCTCCAATTTAAAAAACCAGTTTTTAAACTGAAGAGTAAAAAAAAAACTCCAAAAACTGGTTTTTTTTTTCACTTTTGGTTTTTTTTTTGAGACCACCACCATCACCCTCCCACCGCCGGCAGCCACCTCAGACGACCACCGCCGGCCGCCGACAGCCACCTCCAGCTGCTGGCGACCACCGCCGGCGACTACCGGCACCCACCTCCGGCCGCCGAGGACCACCACCTGCAGCCACCGCCGGCCACCACCACCGTCGACCACCGCTACGTCCCACCACCACCACCGCAAACCACCCAAAATAAAAAGGGTTACCAAATACCCAAAAAAAAAAACTAAAAAAACAAGGGTTATCAAACACCCACTTGTTTTTGTAAAAAAAATAAAAAATTAAGCTGTTCTTTTAAAAACTGAAAACAAAAAAAAAAAGTTTTGTCAAACCAACCCAACTCTAACAGGAATCTCCTACAGAAAGATTCCCTTATTCCTGACGTCAGCATATAGCCTAATTATTGAATTATTTCCACGAAAAAAAGTGAAAGCTCTGTCTGGCAAATATTGATGATGCAAAACTACCCTTTGTCGCAATATTAACCAAAGATACTCGAGCTCAAGCTGCTCCAGGAATTGCTGGAACTGATGCAATCACTGCCTGGAGTGTATAGATGCAGTTTTACTTTGTTTAGAATTCAGAAAAGATTCAAGTGTTACATCCCGTTTGACTTAGTTTCACGATGTCGTTTAGCTTAGCTTCAAAAGGCAGTTATGCAGCCAACGTCAACTAGTGACGTGGCAGTTTCCCCTTAATTTCTAGTTTGAATTTAAAATTCAGCAGTATATTAGGGAGAAACAGGATGCATTGAGTGTGATACGAAATCAAAATTTTAAATTTGTTCTCTCTCTAGATTTTCCTTCTCTCTGTAGAGGCAAGATCTAAGTTCTTATGTGCAAATCCAAATTCTCGTGTCAATCTCTCCTATCCCGCTGTAAGTATGCTAAAAGAAAAGGCTCCAGCAGAGCTGAAGGTCAACTTTGGATTTGTTGGCTACTGGTTTTATTCGTCCAAGTGTTTCTCCGTGGGGTGCACCTGTATTATTTGTCTAGAAAGATGGCTCTATGCGATTGAATATACAGGGTAGTGAATTGCATCACCAAGGATTAAGTATCATCTACAGAGAGGAAAGATGGCTTGTTTGATTGGTTGCAGGGAGCTCGATCTTTTTCAAAGATTGAACTCAGATCTCGTTGCCACCAGTTGAAGGTCAAAAAGGATGATATCACTAAACCTACTTTTAGGACGAGGATCGGCATCACAAATTTCTTGTCATGCAATTTTGTTTAACTAATGTTCCTGCCCTGTTCGTGTATGGTTCTGATGAACAGGGTGTTCAACTAATTCATTCATCTTTTCGTGTTAGTTTTCAATGACAACATTTTAATCAATTCAAAGAGCACGAAGAGCATGAGCAAAACCTGAGGCAGGTTTCACAGATATTAAGAGATCAAAATTCTATGCAAACTTCAAGGAGTGCATTCAAGAAACTGATTTTGAATGACAAACTCGAAAAGTAATTTACTCTACGGATCTCACGGTAAATTATAGTTTGGATTGACAAAGCACGAAAGTTTGGGGTTAATGTTTAAATGGTTCTTTATCCTTTCATTTGTTACAAACTCGTCCTTTGACTCAAGTTTCGTCACTCATTTAGTTATTTCATCCATAGAAAACCGTTAAGTTGTCAGATGCCCCATTATAAAAGGGTAGCCATTTTTTTGGCAGTAACAAACGAACACACAAAATATACATATACTACAATGTCGTGTCAACAAAGTTAAAATCTCCGCGTAAAACTAGCATCATCTTTTGCCAAAAGAAAAAAACCTAGGACCCCATTATCAACTTTGCAAGGTTTCATTTTATTGGAATTTAAAATGGTTGGCGATGCTTCCCTCATGATGTTGACTTCCCACCTTTTTTCTCCTCTCTTGCTCATTGTGGAAAAATTTCAAGTCAATAAATCTACAAATTGAGGTAAAGAGCGGTTGAAGAAAAGAACTTCCTTTTATCTCTTACTCTTAGGGGCTGTACGGTTACGTTTTTCGTTTTCTGTATTTGTATTGTGTTTTCATTTTCAATCTTTTTGTATCCGATCACAAATTATGCTTGTCTACTTTTATTATTTTTACCACCTTTTTTGTGTCTGCCTTTTTCAGTAGTTTTTGTATGTTTACAATTTTCATTTCCGTTTTCATTACTGTTACCATCAATTTTTCCGATATTACCCTTCTTTCAAGTTCCATCTCTCATAAGGGGAACACCTTCTCAACAGACGAAAACATGAATCCAGGAACAACATCACCTACAACGCAATCCAAGCAAGAAACTAGAAGCCAAACATGAATCTGAGATCGAAACGATTCCCCCTTCTCCTCCTTCTCCGAAGACAACCAGCTGCCGGCCGACAACAACAAAAACATACAATCAACAAATTCGTAAGCCTCACTTCAAAAACCCAACAAAATTACTCAACAAAAACAACCAAAAAGTCATCGATCTATCACTCGGGGAATCTGGGTCTTTGAAAACATGATAAACAACCCAGCAAAGTTCATTCCTCGCCGAAGAGCAGTATATCGGGCAGACAGATGTCTCAAAACCTCTGTCGCAGTGGGTTTGGGTGGTTGGGTCTCCTGATAGTTGTCGATCTATCACTCGAAGAATCTGTGTCTTTGATCTTTGATCTAAGATCAATGAATCTGGGTCTTTGATCTTTGATCTGTGATATGTGAATCGGTGAATCGATGAATCTGAGATCTGAGATTGATACAGTGATTGGCGCAGTGATCGTTGCACAGCTTCTCTTCGATGCCTCTCTTCTCTGCCTTTGCTCTATAACAAGGATGCACAACGATGCACAGAAGGGTAAAGAGTGGCGTTGAAAGAATTTTCTGACATGGAATTTATTTGTGTCAGAAAAAAAAACGAAAAAAAGCCTTTTTTTTGCCAAAACGATAAGGTGTTTTCACCTTTTTTGTTACTATTTGGATTTCGTATCCAAAATGATTACCCAAAATGATAAAAGTACAAAAAAAGAGCATCTTTTTTGCCATCATTACAGAATTGGAGTACAAAAAAACATAAACATACGCCCCCTTAATTTACCTTGGCCCATAGTAGACTTTTTCTCACTCGTGGGTTTCTTCAATTAGACATTGACTAATAATGGGTTCTTTTTTTGCAATTAGAGATTGAATACCAAAGGTTTTGCGACATGGGTTGAAAATCTTAGTACAAAGTGTTTTGCTTAGGAATCATATCATATTACGGAACCCTTATCAAGGGAGACGGAAAGTTTTGCCATCAGGTCAAACTTTTTTCAGTTAGATGTTTGCCCAAACGCAACTCTGGGAACCTAAACCTAATTTGATTGTGCCAGGCATGTGATGAAAATTGTCATATGAAACCCTAGTTTTATCACTTGGACAGTTTTGCCCCATGATCAGGCAAATATTTTTTTTATCCAAATTTGGGCCCAAATGAACTTTTAATTCGTCAAAATATTGGCCCAAAATGCTACCTTGTGAACTAGATGTTGTGACTTAAGCCTATTTAGTAGTGAATTTTATTTCGTTTAAAAGCCAGGTTTTATGACTAGGACATTTTGCCCTTGGATCAGACAAGGTCTTTCGTTAGTCGAGTTTTTGGCCTGAAAGGCACTTGATGCTATTAGATTATGGTGTGCCGCGTCTTGAATAAATACAGCTGTCCAAAACCTCATTTTGTGACTAGGACTTCTGCCCCTAGATCATACAAACTTCTATTTTTGTTACATTTGTGTACCCAAAATGCAACTCTGGGAACTTGATGCTGTAACAGTAGGACTTACCAGGCCCGAATAAATTTTTTGTCCATAACCTTATTTTTGGGACACGAGTAGTTCTTTCTCCAGACAAGACAAACTTTTGTCTATCAAATTATAGGCTCAAAACGCCAACATAGGGCCCAGATGCTGTAAAGTTAGGGCATGCGAGATAAAGTAAGAAAAAAAGTTAAAACCAAAATTTCGGAATTGGATAGTTTTGCCCCATATGAGAAGAACATTTTTGTTGTCAACTTGGGGATCTGATGTTACCATATTAGGGCATGCCAGGTCTGGATTAAAAATAGTCTTCCAAAACTCTAATTCTAGGGCTCGGGAGGTTTTTCTCCTGGTTATACGAACTTATTATATTCTTTTGCATTTCGGGCACAAAACTCAACCCTAGGAACCTAATGTTGTATCATTAGAGCATTCTTGGTTTGAATAAAAGTTATCATTTAAAACTCTAATTCTTGGACTTCGATGGTTTTGTCTCTGGACTAAACATACTTTTTCTATCAAATTTTGGGTCCAAAACATAATCATGGGAACCAGATGCTGCATATTTAGGGCATGCTATGTCCTTAATGAAATTCTCTCGTGAAAACCAAAAATTTAGGACACAATTTCACTCCAGATCAAACAAGCTCTTTTTCTAAAGCAAATTTCAAGCTCGAAACGCAACATTGTGGACATGATGCTCTAAGATTAGGGCATTCCAAGCATTGGATAAAAGTAATCGTCCAAAACTCTAACTTTGGGACTCCGATGGCTAGGCCTTTTGATCATGAGAATATTTTTTTTGGGCCAAATTTTAGGCCTAAAACATCACATTGGGAAACTGATGCCGTAGCATTAAGTCATGTCAAGCTCCGAATCAAAAAATTCATCATGAACCTTAATTTTGGGACTCAGAGAGGGTTTTGTCCCTAGATTAGACGAGCTTTTTTTTTTATCAAATTCTTGGCCCAAGACGGAACCTTGGGGGCCAAATGACGTAAGGTTATGACTTGTAAGGTTGAGAAAGGAAATCGTCCTCTAGAATGCTAGTTATGGACTTGGACGATTTTGCCCCTAGATCAAACAAACATTTTTCAGTCAAATGCTCAAAAAGTAACTCTGAGAACATGATGTCATAAATGTTAGGGCATGTCAGTGACTGAAATTTTTTGTCTAGATCCCTAATACTCGAATTGGTATATTTTCCGCCATAATAGACGAACTTTTACTCTGTCAGAGTTTGGCTAAAAAAAACAACCTTTAGAAACCATATTGTAAGATTAAGGTCTCTAAGGTTCCCAAAAAAAAATTTTGGTACAAAGCCCATGTTTTAGGACTCGAATGATTTTGCCCCCAGATCAGATGAACTTTTGGGCCGAAAAGCATTTTCAGGAACGTGATGCTATAAGAATAGGGCATGCCATGTTTGTAACGACCCGAAAATCTGGAACTCCATTACCTCGAACTCCCAGAGTATTAACCTACCACGTCACATCAAACTCTATTTACTAACACACATTTCAAAGCATCTAACTAGACATCAACTCAAATTCTTCAAAATGCAAGATTACAAGAAAAACTGCTTAAGCTTAAAGTATTAAAACTTAGGTTCTATACAAACTCAAGTTCTTATAGAATGAGTTAACAGTACCGACCCATGCACGGGTCTTACTACACAGTAGTGGTGGGCTCCCCGGAGTCTCACACAAACTTTAAACACATTCCCGAGCATTATACAGCTGATCATTTCCTGCGGAAGGAAATCAAATGAAGGGTAACCTTTTGAGAGCTCAGTAAGCTCATTCGAGGAACAACCTAGGGAATTACAAAACGATTGAGGAGTCTATACGGTGATAATGTTTCAAAATATTTCAAATAATCATAAAGGGCTTCAAAATTTCCAAAATGATCATAATCAATCTTAAACAGATACCAAAATGATCATTTATAGATCATCTTCAAAGCCATCATTTTAAAATACGATGATGATCTTCCAAAGGATTTCAAAACAAACATAGGTACTTCAAGGGCAATGCAAGGAAGGACTTTAGATAATCACAAACAACTGATCACAATACAAGGAAGAGTTTCAACTCAATCCCTTTCAATCAGATATCAAGACATTCATTTTAATCATTTTCCAAAACAATCATTATATGATATAATAAAAGCAAATTCAAAGATATTGATCCTAGGCAGAGGCAATACCATTCAGGTAATGCAGAGAAAGTGAGCACATGGATGATGTACGATAACTAGACCTTTTCATCAAGGTACTAGCCCTGCATCATTATGTTGGTTCAGGCCTTCCTTATAACGCCTCCCCATAGAACAAATTTCCAGGTTAACACAAAAAACAACAATCATAGAATCAACGAGAAATTCAATGCTTGACAATAAAAATGAGCATCAATATTAATTCAAAAGCCGATATCAATTAGGTTTCAATGACAGTTAAGCATGTTGATATTAGTTCATCACTCAGAATTCCAGAATAACCACAAACAAATAGCAAGAAGAAATTCAAACAGTAATCAAATTTATGGACAAAAATTCAGAGGAAAGAATATGACAGTTATCGAATGTGCTCAGCTTGCTATAGTAGGCGAGCATCAATAAGATTTTCAAACAACCGATTTAGATTCAATATTAGGGTTTGCTTGGCAATAACATGCTAATATCAATGCATATCTCAGTGTTTGACAATGACCATAAGTAACAAGGAAAAAAAGAAGAGAAACGAGGAGAAGAGAGGGAATAAGGGAAAAGAAATAAAGAAAAAAAAGAAGTCCAAACCCTAACAGGCTAATCCTTCCTTCTTGGACTTTTAATTGTGAAAATTTTTGTGGGTATTTCGGTTGAAGCTTGTTTTAGTGTTGCAATGTGTTGCAATGCGAGTGTATACATTCTAGGGTGTGGAAAATGTGGTGAATTCATGTTATATATTGTGTATATACGAGCTTAGAAGGAAAAAGGGAGGCAAATTAGTGGGTTTCAGTGTTGTCTGTGTTCTAAGTGACTATGAGTGGGTGTGTTATGGGTGAGTGAGTGGGTGTACTACGGGTAGTTTAATGTGTATAAATGTGTGTTAGAATGTGTTAAGAGTATGGATTAAAGTGAGTTGGGGTGGGTTGAGGGTGGCAGTTGGTGTGTGTGTGTGGAAATTGTGTGTGTTTATGTGTTTGACAGAGGGGGAAGGGAGGTAGAAGATGAAGTGTGTGTATGTGTTTTAGGTGCAATACTGTGTGTTGTAATTTGAATAGTGACCGTAAGTGTTACTAAAAGTGAAAAATAAAATGAGTAGCTGGAATTCAAAATTTAAAAATAGTTAGGGTCAGATGCCAAAGTACAAAAAAGGGACTCCAGTTATTTTTAGGAGACTTGTACTATGAAAAAAATTTGAATTTTTTTGAGGTTGAGAAAGGGATTTACAGATGCAGTTATTATGAAACGGCGTGTATTGGGGTCCATATGGGTCCTTGGAGTGACAGGTGTACAAGAGAGAAGAATAGTGAGTCTGTGAAAACGAAAGACAAACTGTGAAAAAGAAACAGTAAAAAGTTAAAGTGAAAAAGGTGGGCCTATATATAGGCAACAAGCTTTTAGTCGACTGAAACATGGCTTTTAGTCGACTGAAACCAAATGGATGCATAAAGCTGAAGAGAACTTGCAATCGACTAAAAGTTGATTTTTAGTCGACTTAAGGGCTTTTAGTCGACTGAAAAGTTTTTAGTCGACTAAAACTCGGCAGAAGCGACGAATGAGTAAAACTGAACGGCCATTTTGGTAAAAGAAATTTAGCTAAGATCACACATTCCTAGACGACGACGAAGAGAACAGAAAGAGGATTCAGCTAAGGGTTTTGTAAAGATATCTGCGAGCTGATCTTCAGACCCAACTTTCTTGAGTTCCATTAATCCTTTCTGAACATTGTCTCGGAGAAAGTGGTGAGGAATATCGATGTGCTTATTGCGCGAGTGTTAGACAGGATTTTTACTAATGTCAATAGCACTACTACTGTCGCACATAATAGGAATATGGTCTATTAAGACACCAAAATCTCGTAAAGTCTAACGCATCCACAATATTTGGGCACAACAGCTTCCGGCTGCGACATATTCCGCTTCAGCTGTGGAGAGAGCGACAGAAGTATGTTTCTTACTATGCCATGATACTAAAGCATCGCCGAGAAACTGGCAGGTGCCACTAGTACTCTTTTGATCAACAAGACATCCCACATAATCAGAATCAGAAAAACCTACCAGATCTAAAGAGGAACTACGAGGATACCAAAGACCTAAGTTTAAAGTGCCAGAGAGATATTTTAAAATACGTTTAACTGCAATAGATGAGATTCTTTGGGACAAACTTGAAAACGGGCACAAATGCAAACACTAAACATGATGCCAGGTCTAAAGGCAGTAAGATAAAGTAAACTACCAATCATGCCACGGTAAAGTTTGTTATCTACATCTTTACCATTTTCATCTTTGACAAGATTAACGCTAGGAGAGATAGGGGTCCCTCTAGATTTAGCATTTTTTTAAGCCCCGTTTCAAAAGCTCTCGTGTGTACTTAGATTGACTTATAAAAATTCCTTCTTTTGACTGCTTAATTTGAAGTCCAAGGAAAAAGGTAAGTTCTCCCATCATGCTCATCTCAAACTCCATGTGCATATTTTCAGCAAACTCTTGGCCTAGATCATTGTTAGTGGCACCAAAAATAATGTCATCAACATATATTTGAACTACTAAGATATGGGAGTTACGAAATTTCGTAAAGAAAGTAGTATCGACTTTGCCACGAGAGAATCCATGATTAGTGAGGAAGCTGCTAAGACGATCGTACCAAGCTCGAGGAGCTTGTTTAAGACCGTACAAAGCCTTTTTTAGCTTAAAAATATGATTGGGGTATTTTTCATTTTCAAAACCGAGAGGTTGTTTAACAAAAACTTCCTCCTGTATTACCACATTCAAGAAAGCACTTTTCACGTCCATTTGAAAAAGTTTAAAGTTCATATGACATGAAAATGCTAAAAACATACGGATAGCTTCAAGTCAAGCAACGGGGGCAAAGGTTTCATCAAAATCAACCCCTTCGACTTGATTGTATCCTTGAGCAACTAGTCTAGCCTTGTTACGAACAATATGGCCATTTTCATCAAGTTTGTTTCGAAAAACCCACTTTGTTCCAATGACCTTTTGTTGAACAGGAGCCGGAACTAGTGACCAAACATCGCTGCTCTCAAACTGATTCAATTCATCTTGCATGGCAAGAATCCACTCAGAATCGTTTAGAGCCTCGAAAATGTTTTTAGGCTCTATTTGAGAAAGAAAAGCAAAATTCGCACAAAAGAGATTTACCGTAGATCGTGTTGTAACTCCATGTTCAACATTACCTATGACTTGTTCTAGTGGATGACTTGAGGAGTATCTCCAGCTTTTTAGGAGAGGCTGTATCTCATCAATGTTGTTGTGAGAGGTTGTTGAGCACTCCCCCTCGGTTGAAGAAACATTAAGTTTGTTATTCAAGTCCAGGGAGAGTTCTTCATTGTCATCACCTGCATTCTTACTTGGTTTTTCAACATTAGACTCTTCAAATACTACAAGCATAGATTCTTCAACTGTCATAGTTCTACGGTTATAGATTCGATATGCTCTACTTTTTAAAGAATAACCAAGAAATATTCCCTCGTTAGATTTCGCATCAAACTTTCCCAAATTTTCACAATTTCAAAATTAAACATTTGCAACCGAAAACCTTGAAGTAATCGATTTTTGGTTTTTGATTTGAGAACAATTCGTAAGGTGTTTTATCAAGGATTGGTCTCATGAGTACTCTGTTCAACACGTAACAGGAAGTGCTGACGGCTTCGGCCCAAAAATATTTTGGCAGAGAGTTTTCATGAAGCAAGGTTCTGGCCATTTCTTGTAGAGTACGATTATTTCTCTCAACAGCCCTATTTTGTTGAGGTGTTCGAGGAGCAAAAAACTCATGTGAAATGCCGTTTTGAATACAGAAAGGAATAAAATATTTTTCAAATTCACGGCCATGATCACTTCGAATTTTTATAAGCTTCAACTCCTTCTCATTTTGAAGCTGCTTAACAAGACTAAAATTTTTTTGAAACGCTTCATCCTTATGAGTTAGAAAAAAAACCTAAGTGTATCTAGAAAAATCATCAACAAGGACAAAGGCATAAAATTTTCCACCTAGGTAGGCATTTCTCGTAGGGCCAAAAAGATCTAAATGAAGGAGTTAAAGAGGACGAGAAGTGGAAACGACATTTTTTGCTTGAAATGATGTTTTTGACTGTTTACTATATTGACAGGCATCACAGACCTTATCCTTGACAAACCTTAACTTTGGTAGGCCTCTGACTAGCTCTTTCGAGAGAAGTTTCTTGATTAGATCCATGTGAACATGACCTAATCTACAATTCCACAACCAAATATCATTATGCTGAGCAGAAAGACAGACTTCACGAGAAGAGTCAAATGCATCAAAAGATAAAGTATAGATATTACCATCTCTCTTACCAACTAAGGTACCTCCATCTGAGGCATGACTGATTAGACATTGATTGCCTTCGAACCGAACTTTGTGTCCACTATCGATGAGTTGACTAATACTTATCAAATTGAACTTCAGACCATCAACCAAGGATACGTTGTCAACAGTAATGGAACCGGTGCCAATTCTACCTTTACCAATGATCTTCCCATTCGAGTTGTCTCCGAAGGTAACAAAGCCTCCATTCTTCGGAGTGATATGGGAGAAAAGTGAACGGTCACCGGTCATATGTCTTGAACATCCGCTGTTGAGAATCCATTTGTTGGAATCTATCCTTGCTTTCAAGCATACCTACAATAGATTTTGGTTTCGTTCCTTTAGGTACCCACACTTTCTTAGGTCCTGGAAGATTAGATAAACAAGATTTTGGCATCCAAACTTGTTTCATTTTGGTTTTCGTAATGGAAGAGAAAGACTGATTTCTGACAGCACTAAGAGGGCAATTTTTAACTAAGTGCCCTTTCTTCTTACATATTGTACAGAAAGTGAAAGGCGAGCAAGAAGCTAAATTTTTGTTAAAGAAATTTTTATAATCCTTTTGCTTCATTGAAAGATTGTATCCGATTCCACTTTTCTCAAAAACACATCTTTGTCTTCCCAAAAAAATATCCAAATTCTCTCTTCCTTGGGTAAATTTTGAAAGGGTAAAATTCAGATCTTCAATCTCTTTTTCTAAATTGATTTTTTGTAAAGAAACATCTTCCAGTTGAGATTTTAAGAAATTGTTTTCAACTGAAACTTTTACTCCTCGGAGAGATTGGATTTCAGAAGACAAAAGAGAATTTTCCTTCTTAGAAGCATTCAGATTGTTCTCTAAAGACGTATTTTCAGAATTATAAAATTCAATCTTTTCTTGAAACTCTTCTTTTTTGCCTTCTAACTCTTCAACAGTACTTATCAAAGAAAGAGCCTTATTTTTTAGACTTGCATTTTTAATTTTTAACTTTTCATAATTTTCACTGAGTTCGAGAAAAGCTGTCTTAAGTTCATTATAATGATTTTCAGAGATTACCTTGGGATCGTCATCTTTGGCCATGAAGCAAAGTTGAGCTACGTCGTCATGTTCGCTGGATTCTTTGTCACTTTCATCAGAGTCATCCCAAGTTAGCAGAGCCTTTCCAGACTTGAACTTCTTTTCTTTGAAGTCTCGACTATTGCTGCTTGCGGTTTTGTTCTTGAGTTGTGGACAATATTTTTTGATGTGCCCAGTTCTACCGCATTCAAAGCAGGCATCAGGATTATCCTTTACATTCTGGTCACTGTTATTTCTCTGATGTGATTGATTTGTAGGATTTCTTCTAAACTTCCCATCTCGCTTGCTTGCGAGAAACTTCTTGAACTTTCGAGTTATGAGAGCCATTTCAGGATCAGAATCATCGTTGCTTTCTATAGGTTCATGAGAGGTCTCAGCTTTAAGAGCTAAGTTTTTCTTCTTGGAGGTGGTTTCTTCTTCGTCATGAATTTTCATTGTAATTTCATGAGTCATTAGAGAACCCACCAATTCTTCAAGCTTCACCACGTTCAAGTCTTTTGCCTCTTGAATAGCTGTGAGTTTTGCCTCCCATCTCTTTGGAAGAGATCTGAGAAGTTTTCGGACGACTTCCTTTTCTGGATAGACTTACCCAAAAGCTTTAGTCCATTTATAATGAGTGTGAATCTGGAGTACATCTCATTTATGGACTCGTGCTCCTTCATCTTGAAGGCCTCATACTGTTGGACCAACATGTTGATCTTGGTCTCTTTTACTTGATTTGTTCCTTCATGAGTAACCTCCAACAGCCTCCACATTTCTCTGGCTGTCTCACATGCTGAGACTCGATTATACTCGTTCATGTCAAGGCCACAGCTGATAATGTTTTTAGCTTTATCATCCATAAAGAAAAGCTACGCCTCATGACTATCCATTTCAAGAATTCCTTTCGGAATCTTGGTTCCATCTGGTCCATCCTTCATAGGAATTATAGGACCATTTTCAACAACATACCATACGTGTGTATCCTATCTGAGAAAATTCCTCATGCGGTTTTTCCAGTAGCTATAGTTGTCATTCTTCAACAAGGGTGGCCTGGTGGTTTCTGATCCTTCTTCCATAACGCGATCTTTAGCTCTTGACGATTAAGTCACAGACAAATACCAGAGCACACAGCTCTGATACCACTTGTAGGTCCCTAAATACACCTAGAGGGGGGGTGAATAGGTGATTTACAACTTTGAGTATAAATTTAAAAATGAGATTACAATGTAATGATAGATATAATGATAACAGATTTAACACAGAGATTTATACTGGTTCGGCCCCACCAACCTACGTCCAGTCCTCGAGCACTCCACACAAGGGAGACCTACTCGAGCCTTTCACTGAACCAGCTAGCTTCGGGTGCTAGCACAAACCGAAGTATAATTTCTGAAACCCTTCCAAGGTTTCCAACTTATTACAAATGAAAAGAGATTTACACTTTGAATACAATAAACAAGCTCCTTCTTGAGCAGATGTTACAATGAAAATTTAAGACTAAGCCTTCTTACGTAGGAAGATCTATATTCTTTCAAGAACCAAACCAAGAAGCTTACTGTTCATACCCTATTCTGGTCGCACCCCAGGACCCGTTAAAGGACCCACTTTGCACGACACATCACCCAGTTAGCGGTTAACTTTTCAACGCTCGAGAGCCGGTCAAAGCAACGCATGCTCAAGTCACGTGAACTGCTCGTGAAGCGACCTCGGCGTGCCTTCCACCTTGGGGGTCGGCCACCTCAAGGGGTCAGCCACCCTATGAGGTCGGCCACCCCAAGGGGTCGGCCACCCTTTGGGGTCGGCCACCCTTGGGGGAACGCCACCCTATGGGGTCGGCCACCTTGAGGGGGTTGGCCACCCTTGGGGGTCGGCCACCTGCCTTGACAACTGACGACCGTCGTTCGCGACCACGCTACGCCGTAGTCACGACGACCGTCGCTCTCGGTCGTGCTCCGTCGCCGCGACGACCCTCGCTCGCCGTCGCTCGCTCATAGTCACGATGACCGTCGCTCACGACCGCGCTTTGCCATAGTCACGATGACCGTTGCTCACGACTGCGCTTCATCATAGTAGCGACGACCGTCGCTCGCGACTGCTCTCCACCATAGTCGCGACGACCGTCGCCCTCGACCGTGCTCCATTGTCACGACGTCCGTCCCTCATGGCCGCCCTCCGCCGTAGTCGCGACGACCGTCGCTCTCGGCCGAGCTCCGTCGTCGTGATGACCGTCGCTCGTAGTCACGACGACCGTTGCTTATGGCCGCTCTGTCGCCATGACGACCGTCGCTCACGGTCGCGCGCCATCCACGCAACAACCCCTGTTGCTCGGATGTCATTCCACGACCCCCGTCGCTCGGAGGAAGTTACTCTGCGACCCTCATTGCCCGCACTCCGTCGCCCCCATGCACCGCTCCACAAATACAGTCGCGCCCCCCTGGCGCTCTCGGTCACATTACAGTGCCCCCGGCACCTTACTCACTTCGCCGCTCCCTTGCGCCTCACTGATGATACGTGCCCCCGGCACTAAGTATTGCTCCGCGACAGTCGTCGCCGTGCCCTTGCGCCCCGCTGATGATACGTACCCCCGACACTAAGTATTACTCCGCGACAGTCGTCGCTGTGCCCGTGCACCACGTCCATGACATGTGCCCACGGCACCAGGTATGGTCTCGCTACAGTCGTCACTGCGCCCTTGCGCCGACACCAAGTATATCTCCGCGACGTTCGTCGCTGCGCCCTTGCGCCATTCTCATGACACGTGCCTCTGACACCAGGTATGGTCTCACGATAGTAGGCACCGCGCCCATGCGCCATAATCATGTTATATGCTTACGGGATGGGCTCACAACCTGAAAGCCATTGCCGTCTTCATTTCGGAGGGGGCTTCGCTCCGTGCTTCGGCACGAGGACCCTTCGCAGCGAGATAGGCGACTCCTCCGGGACACTATCTCCGCCAGGGTGCCTGCATGACTGGCCTACGTGCTCTGGCACTAGGGGCTCGCGTCAGCACCCTTAAGGACTATGACCCCCGGGTCACTCCGAGATGGGAGCAAGTCTTCGGAAAGGCATCTTGCCTAGTCCACCTGGCAGCTGGGCGTGAGGTCTTCCCCACCGTTACCAGGCCTGTGGGATTCAGTAAGGGCTTGGACTGGAGGCTAGGGCAACGGGCTTACTCTGATCACGCTGGCACGGTGTCTTCAATCTTCTCAGACAGGTAGAGAGATGCTATGTGGGGCAAGGCAGTGCAAATTTGGGAACCGATAGTCCAATGGAGAACCGGTATTTGTGGACCCCCTGGTGACGTGTCACCCTCAGGGGGTGCTAGCTGATGACATATTTATGACACTGGCACACTTTTCCCTATAAATAGGGGACCTTGGATTTCATTAAAGAAGGAAACTCTCTCATTTGTCATTTTCACTTTCTCTCTCTAAAAACTCATTCTCTCTGGAATTCTAGAGAGAGGAACACATTCGGACCCCCAACATCGGACTCTTGACGCTGCACCCCTGACGCCGACCCTAGCTCAGACTGTCAGTCGCCGGCCCTACTCGCCTTCGTCTTGCCTGCGCAGCACTGCCAGCCCTCGCGGCCTGTCTGGGGAGCCTTGCTCTTAGCCCTTGCTCCGTCCTTGCTGTCTCTCACTTTGCGCACTTGGAAGCTGACTCGGACTGCAGCCTTTGTGGCACCTCCACGTAGGCTCGGGCCCACTTTCCTTGGCATCACTTACAAAGAACTTTCTCAAAAGTAAACTCACTCAATAAAGAATAGATGAGAATAAGAGATTTAGATGAGAGTGTTATTGAAGAGTAAAAAAGTTCGCGAGAGTAAAAGTAGTAAATGCTTTCACAGATCCCCTATTTATACAAATAAGAGATAGAGAGCCGTTAAGAAAGGAAAGCCAAACAGGAAGGATTTGAGTAAAACATTTTGACTTCGACTAAAAGTCTTGGCTTCGACTGAAAGTCTTAGCTTCGACTAAAAGTCTTGGCTTCGATTAAAAGTCTTAGCTTCGACTGAAAGTTTTTGCCTTCGACTGAAAAACTTTGCTTCGACTGAAAATCTTAGCTTCGACTGAAAGTTTTTGCCTTCGACTGAAAAAATTTTCTTCGACTGAAAGTTTTTGCCTTCAACTGAAAGAAAAGATTTCAAGCTTGAGTCGATTAAAAACAGTTTGCCTTCGACTGAAAGTCTTGGCTTCGACTGAAAGTCTTAGCTTCGACTGAAAGTTACAACTTCGACTGAAAGAAAAGATTTCAAGTTTGAGTCGACTAAAAACAATTTGCCTTCGACTGAAAGAGACGGTTTTGGTTCTTTACTAAAATTTCTGTCAGATCTTTTAAGAAGGGCTTAGAAAAAATGCTAACAATGAGAAACTTCAGATTCTTGCATCTTCAACGTAGTCCAAGTCTTTGAATCCCGAGTCCGAGTCCGAGTCCAAGTTTAGGCTTTGTCCATGTCAAGGTCTTGTTTTTGTATATGATTAAGATAAAACCTGAAATATTTATCTTAAAAATGTGTTCAGATTGATGTTAGAAATAACAATACTGGAATCATCAAAATCAGTAAGTCAACATTGACTCTGACGATGAATCCGACGTGGCTCCTGCCTCAGCTGCTGCTGCTACTCCACCACCGCCATCCTCCCGCCACCGCACTCGTCCAACATCAGTTGCTGCTCATCCGTCGTCCTCTGCACCTATCCTTCCACCATCTACTGCTCCATCGACTTCAGGTAATATTGTTCCTCCTCCTCCACCTGCTGCCTTTTCATCATCTGCTCCTCCACCAACCTGTCCACCACCTACCTACCCCTATATTTCCCCTACCGATATACTTCACATTCCCCATTTCTTTCCCTCTGTCGACGACCAACTCACCTACTACACCAATTTCGTAAATCGCGAGGTCGTCCCCGGTCGTCCAAGTGATGTCACTCTAATGACTCAACTTGGTCTTACTGCCATTTTTTAGCGAATGGACTGTCTTTCCATTCTCTCTCCACCCACCTCTTATTACCCTGCTCTTGTTCGCATGTTCTACTCCAACATGCATTTTCATGCTCAACCGCCTACCTTTTTGACCACATATGTGAATGGGGTCCACATCCATCTTGATGCCACCACCTTGGCCCACATTTTTTGTTTTACCAATCAATCCTCTACCCTTGTTTTCACCGCTAATACATGGTGTACAACCAGTTCCTTTACCCCACTACAACAGACCCAAACTCTCGTAGGCGACCCGTCCACCTCTCGACCCCGTAAACCCAGTCTGGGTGACTTGTCTCCTCTTTATTGTGTTCTCCATCTTATTCTTTGTTACAATCTCTCGGCCCGTTCCGGCTCTTACGCCACTTTTTCATACTTAAACATCATCCTTCTCACCCATTTCATTCGGGGTTCTCCATTAAACATTGCGGGCATTATCATGCTCGTCATGAATGCCCGAAAAAACAAATCATCTGCTAATCTTCCTTTTGGCCTTCTGTTAACTCTCGTCTTTGAACATTTTCATGTCCCTCTGCCTACCTCTAACTCTGAACGTATATCTCTTCCAGGCCATCATGTTCTCGACAAAACTTCTCTTCGTCGTGCCGGTTTTGCAATTTGCTCTGACCTCACCTCCAACACTATTTTTCTTGAGCGCGTCACTACTACTGATCCTTCCCACACCTCGTCTATTCCGAACCCTGCTCCTGCTACTATTCATGTTCCCTCTCCTGCTCCTGAAATTACCTCCGCCCCACAATCTGATCCCTTCCCATCTTCTTCACCATCTCAACCCCTACCTCCTGCACCTACTGACCCTTCCTCCTCGGTCCCTCATTTCCCACCTCTCCTCACCCTACTGATCCCCTCTTCAGTAGTTCGCTAAATAACTTCTCACATATCAATTTTGATGAGTTCCTCTCTTCGAACACCCCCGACCTCTCTGACACTCTTTCTTGTCTATCTATCTCGATTCCGTTAATTCTGGAATCACAAACCACCCTTGCTGCTTCCATTACCACTAACCACACTGCTATCCTTCATGAACTTACTGCCCTTCAGCAGTCGGCTCAACACTCCTCCTCCCAGCTTCTCTCGAACCAAATTGACTTTCATAACCTTCTCAATGACCTTACCGCTAACCTTTCCTCTCTCCCTCTCAATTGTACTCCACTTCTGGACAGTCTGACTCTGATGCAGTAGGATATTCACCGCCAGCAGGAAGCTGCCCTTCAGGCTCATCGTCGCCAGGCCTATCTCACCACGAGCATTCTGACCGAACAAAACCACTATCTGGCTTATCAGATCTTCGATCAGGCTCATGGCTTTTGGGTGACGCGTCCAGATATTTTTCCTTCTCAACACACTGGCACCGACGGGGAAGAATGGTTCTTTAACCCACATCTCCCATACAACCCTCCGCCGCCGCGCTCTCCTCATGTCGTCGAAGTTGTTGAAGTCCCCACAAACACTCTGCCGCCTGCTGATCCTTCCTCATCTGCCCCAGGTGCTCGCCGTCGTCGACCTTTGTATTTTTTATTTATTTTTTCTTTTACTTGTTGCACAAGTTGCCCCCTATTTTTGATTTGACAAAAGGGGAGAACAAGTACTTATTGATCATTTTTTTGTATGCATCTTTATTAATTCATTGATTAAATTTTATAAGATGCTCTTTATGTTATTTCTTTGCGTAAATGATTAACTGATTAAGGGGGAGTATATCTTTATAATGTTAGAACTAATATTGTCATCATCAAAAAGGGGGAGATTGTTGACTTATTGATTTTGATGATTCAAGTATTGTTATTTCTAACATCAATCTGACAACATTTTTAAGATAAATATTTCAGGTTTTATCTTAATCATATACAAAGACAAGACCTTGACATGGACAAAGCCTAAACTTGGACTTGGACTTGGACTCGGACTTGGGATTTAAAGACTTGGACTACGTTGAAAATGCAAGAATCTGAAGTTTCTCCTTGTTAGCATTTTTTCTAAGCCCTTCTTAAAAGATCTGACAGAAATTTTAGTAAAGAACAAAAACCGTCTCTTTCAGTCGAAGGCAAATTGTTTTTAGTCGACTCAAACTTGAAATCTTTTCTTTCAGTCGAAGCTGTGACTTTCAGTCGAAGCCAAGACTTTCAGTCGAAGCCAAGACTTTCAGTTGAAAGCTAGACGTTCAGTCGAAGGCAAACTATTTTTAATCGACTCAAGCTTGAAATCTTTTCTTTCAGTCGAAGCTGTGACTTTCAGTTGAAGCAAAGTTTTTCAGTCAAAGGCAAAAACTTTCAGTCGAAGCTAAGATTTTCAGTCGAAGCAAAGTTTTTCAGTCGAAGGCAAAAACTTTCAGTCGAAGCTAAGAGTTTTAGTCGAAGCCAAGACTTTTAGTCGAAGCTAAGACTTTCAGTCGAAGCCAAGACTTTTAGTCGAATCCTTCCTGTTTGGCTTTCCCTTCTTAACGGCTCTCTATCTCTTATTTGTATAAATAGAGGATCTGTGAAAGCATTTACTACTTTTACTCGCACAAACTTTTTTACTCTTGAATAACTCTCTCATCTAAATCTCTTATTATCATCTATTCTTTATTGAGTGAGTTTACTTTTGAGAAAGTTCTTTATAAGCTTCTTGGTTTGGTTCTTGAAAGAATATAGATCTTCCTACCTAAGAACGCTTAGTCTTAAATTTTCATTGTAACATCTGTTCAAGAAGGAGCTTGTTTATTGTATTCAAAGTGTAAATCTCTTTTCATTTGTAATCAGTTGGAAACCTTGGAAGGATTTCAGAAATTGTAATGCGGTTTGTGCTAGCACCCGAAGCTAGCTGGTTTAGTGAAAGGCTCGAGTAGGTCTCCCTTGTGTGGAGTGCTCGAGGACTGGACATAGGCTGGTGAGGCCGAACCAGTATAAATCTGTGTTAAATCTGTTATCATTATATCTGTCATTACATTATAATCTCATTTTTAAATTTATACTCAAAGTTGTAAATCACATATTCACCCCCTCTAGGTGTATTTAGGGACCTACACAGCTAGAATTCAAAATTTTAAAAATAGTTAGGGTTAGATGCCAAAGTACAAAAAAGGGACTCCAGTTATTTTTAGGCGACCTGTACTATGAAAAAATTTTGGATTTTTTGAGGTCGAGAAAGGTATTTACAAATGCGGTTATTATGAAATTTATGGTGAAATTTAAAATAGCAAAGTCACGCGGTTTCACAGAAAAATTTTATGATGACCCTAGGATCCCGAGATGTTCCTTTTTCTAAAATTTCAGGCCATTCCAAAGTCGATAGCTTTTTTTGGTCGAATTGGCTTGTAAGCACTCGGTCCGAACATCGGTTCGAGATTTTGGACGAAATTTTTTAAAATGCTTTTTCACTCAAAAATAACTTCAGGATGCTTAAAATAACATTTTAAGGTGTTTTTGAGATTTTTTGGGTGCAGGTAACCCTAAGAGGGCATTTTGGTAATTTGCCACCCCATGGGGTGTTTTGCTAATTTTACCATGTTGACTCTGAAATTTGGTGAGTACATTAAATTAAGCATTTTGAGTAACAGAAAGTGGGGAATGGGATTAGTTCTCCTAAATGAAGGGTATCAACGCTTGTGTACTACCAGGCTAGGTTAAAGACCAAGCTGTCGGGTTGGGGTAACTGACAGCTAAAAAATACTATAAATAACTGGTAGAAAAAGAGTAGAATATTTTTGTATTATGGTTGATTAGTTGCTAATGAGCAAGGTCTTGTTTGGTTAGGTGACCCTAATTGTGATAGTCTGAGGTTGCTTGGTTCGTCGGCTAAGAGCCAACTAGGTAAGGATAATACGGTTCCTTGCATGCTATGGATTGTCCGCCTAGCATACGTATCGTTGATAGTGTTTTGTTATGGTGAATGTTGCATGATGGGTATGGATGTTGGTGGTCATTGTGCCGATGTCCTTCTTAGCTTGGAATATTATTGAGGCTTGTGACTAGTTTTCTCTCTAGTCCACTCTTTGCGTATTGTTGGTGAGTTTCTGTTATAGTGCTAAACACCGGTAGTGCTCGAGACCAGAATTTCTTTTTGAGTAGTTGATTGACAGAGGACATTAGGTGACCTCATTCCCCTAGTCCGTCCAATTGGTATAACTTGTGATATGGCAGTAACGTGGTTGGGGAATAGACACTCTTCGTAAGTTCTTTTTTGTGTTTGGTGTCTCTTTTATTTACCTGAGACTGAGATGAACAACCCGGAGTACGGGACATTATATGAAAGGAGGCTAGTGAAATATGATCATCGGTAAAAAAGGATGTATGGCGTGTAAGTCGAGTCTGTCGTGTTGGTCGAGTCCAGTCAGTCGGGTCAGAGTCTGCATTGCATTTGACTTTATTATAATGTTAACAATGTTAATGGATTGTATTTTATTGATGCTTTATTTGGCTGTTTGAATTTAATGTTCATGTGCATAGTCGGTCAATCGGTCAGTTCAGTTAGTCATGTTCACAAAATATGATGATAATGTTGTTCTGTTGGGCCTTAAACCGCTCAGTCTGACAAAAGAAAAGAAAAAATATACTTATGTTGCTTGGCCATTGGGTGGATGTTACACTAGTCATTGAACTCTTGATTCTTTGATTTCGTTGGGTGGATTATTATTTCTTCCGAGGCTGTCACATTGTTGTATGCTTAATCCTCGTGTTAGCTTTACTGGGAGATTTGCACTCATTCCTTCTCTGTGATGTTTCAGGTGGTAAGGTCGAGGTGGGTGAAACGTCGGAGAAAGGAAGGAGAATGTGGCCTAACCTATAAAAGGAAACTTAAGCCTGTGATATGCGTATTTTGGGGATTAAATGTTTTGCCTTAAAACTTCCGTTGTGTACATGTCTGTAGTGGAGGTTTCTGTAAGGCTGACCTTTTGAAGTTTATGCATATAAAGGTGTGTATCTAGAGTTGCTCTATAATCTAGCAAGGTCTTGATGCAGTTATGACTGGCAACTCAGCTTCGGTGATGCCACTTGGGCTGAGGGGTGCTGCAAGGTTGGTATCAGAGCATAGGCACATGATTTTGTTAAGTATAAGTATGGAACGTTAGGTGTTTAGGGGGCAGGAAGGTATGGAATTAATGTATTATTTGTGCTATAAATTTGACATGGTTTTGTGTGCCCCGCAAGAAATTTTTGGTGGGAGTCGAAGGATGGTTGGATGATCATGTGATGAACGTGAGGAGGACCCCGAGAAGGATCCTGAGGAGGACCCTGAGGATGTGGAGGAGGACATGTGGCTCATAGACGAACAGTCAGAGGAAAAGACATGCGAGGGCCAGAGGAGGAAGAGGAGGAAGAGACTGGGCCCGAAGCTTCGGTAGGATTTGTATGGACTAGTAAGGGACCGCGTTGGGCACATCATGTCAAGGGTTTTTGGAAATAACGGTACTTTGCGGTGGCGAGAGAGAGGGATCAACTAGTGTACCAGGTAGAGAGATAGTAGCCAGGAAAATATGGAGCGAATGCATAGAAAGGTTGATCATATAATTGACATGGGGAAGAAGGTAATTCGAAAGATGCAGGATGGGATTTGGGAGACTCATCCGGGGAGGGTGATGCCGAGAGATAGTAGGGAGATGTTCCTCAACGACGAGTACTGGTACACTGTGTTTTACCATGAGCAGAATAGGTTCCCTGCTGCTTGAGGAGAGTGTGAGGAGTTCTAATGCGTATAAAGTTAACTGTAGTTTGTAAATGTTGTTTGTACTTATATATATATATATATATATATATATATAGGGGGCCGATCCACACCCACCGGTGGAGAAATAACAATTTCTCCACCGAACCGTAGGTAAGAGCAGCGGTTGGGCCACGTGGCGCAAAAAGGTGTACGGCCACCGCATTAATGGCAAAAAAAGCACGAGAAATGGTGAGAAAAATGGTGAGAAAATGGCTGAGAGGAGAAAAAGGACACCAACCGCATGCACAACCAGCGGTTGGCATTAATTTCCCTGCCACGTGCCGCCCCCAACCCCTGCCACGTGGCCCAATCCCATGGCCCCTGCCACGTGGCGTCCCCTCCCCCCTGCCACGTGGCCCAACCGCGGGTGGCACCCGCGGTTGGTCCCCTCCCTCTGCCACGTGGCGTCCCCTCCCCCTGCCACGTGGCCCAACCGCGGGTGGCACCCGCGGTTGGTCCCCTCCCTCTACCACGTGGTGTCCCCTCCCCCTGCCACGTGGCCCAACCGCACCTACAACCCGCGGTTAGTCCCTCCCCTCCCCTGCCACGTGGCGCCCCCGTGATGCCCTACCACGTGGCGCCCCCCCACGTGATGCCCCACCTGGTGTCCTTCCCCACGATGCCACGTGTCGTCCTTCCCTCCCCCGTGATGCCCAACGTGGTGTCCTTCTGCCGATTTTTTTTTTCAGCAGCCTTTGACCGCATAAACAACCACTCTTCCTCACTTTTTTCTGTCTTTTTTCTTCTCTCTTCCTCACTTCTCTCTTTATAATCCCCTCCCCCGAACCCTTCTTCTGCACTCTGCACTCTGTCATCTTTTACCAACTTCCTTCGTACTTCATATCTCACCTACATAATCTCCATAACAATACAAATCAAAAAATTTTACGCTAGAAGATCGGTGGATAACCGCTAGAAGATCGGTAGTTTTTTCTTTAAATACATCAAGTCACAACAAGTAAGTATTTTGAATTTCCTTATAATTCAATGTTAGGTTTATACAAATCAGCGTATTACATTTATAGATTCCAAAACAGCGATTTTTTAGGGTGCCAAATATAGACAGTTTTTCACGAATTTATAAAAAATAGCTAGAGCTAGATTTTGCCAAAATGCAAAAAAGAGACCCTAGTTATTCTTAAAGGATCTGTCTCAGGTAAAAATTTCAGATTTTTCCAAAGACTGGAAAGGGGTTAACTGATACGGGGAACCTTGTAACTCTGCAGTGTATTTTAAAATATCAAGCTAGCGCGATTTCGCGCGAAACTTTTATGAGAATCCTAGGATGTTGGGAAGTTCCATTCCCCAGGAATTCGGGCCATTCCGAAGCCGTTACCTATTTTTTTGGCCGAACGGCCCTTTAAGCGCTTGATCCGGACACCGGTTCGCGATTTTTGGGCGAAACCTCCGTAAAATACTTTTTATGTCAAGAATGAATTCAGGAAGCCTCAAGTAGCATTTCGAAGCACTTTTGATATTTTTTGATGCCAGGGGGCATTTCGGTAATTCGCCGCCCCGAGAGGGGTATTTCGGTAATTTTACAGTGCTAAGTTTTTTGACGGACTTTTTAGTCCAGAAATATAATTACAAAACCTGAAATGTTGTTTTGAAGCTGACGTGGCGCGCGTAGGGGTGTTTTGGTAATTTTCCCGCGCCAAGGGGTGTTTTGGTAATTTTCCCGCGCCAAGGGGTGTTTTGGTAATTTTCCCATGCCAAGTCCATCAAACGACTTTTTAGTCCAGAAATGTAAGTAAACCACCTGAAATGTTGTTTTGAAGCTGGTTCGGGGGCTTTGGGGTGATAGTGAACGCTCAGGGGCATTTCGGTAATTTTCCGCTGATCGGGGGCTATTTTGCTAGGAAGGATCCAGCTTAAAATTCATACCTTAAAATAACTTTTAGTTCAGGAAAGGGTGTGAGACACCCGAAAACTTATTTTGTTCCAGATGTTCTGAACCTTGTGACGCACCGGCGATGACTGCCAGGGGATATTTTGCATAAGTAGCGGGTGTTTTGGTAACTTGCCCCCTTTAAAATTTTATGGATATTATGGACGCTAAGTTGGTTTATAATTATATTTTGTTCTTAAAGGTATGAATTTCAGCTCTGGACCTCATGATACATCAATCCTATACGATGACGATGACCACGTCGCGAGGCACGTATTTGACGGTGTCGATAGGGGTGTTTTGGAAACAATTCAAAGCACAAGGCACCTTGAAGAGTGGGTACTAAACGAGGAACAAATACAGCTATTACACCGTCAAAATTTAACCCTGTTCACCGATCCCGGGAAATGGTCTCGACACGACGATTGCCTTATATCCGCTCTAGTTGAACGATGGAGGAGCGAGACGAACTCATTTCACTTCCGGTTTGGTGAAATGACTGTTACGTTAGAGGACGTCGGATTTATACTTGGAATCCCATGTCACGGCAGACCCGTTACTTTGAACGTGCCGTCTGCATCCATAGCGAATATGGCTATGCAGTATTTTCTGGGAATTCCAAGGGCAGCGCTTACAACAAACGGCGTCAAGCTTAAATGGCTGAGAGAGCAGTACGGCGTGCTACCGGATGAATACACTCCTCAAGATTTCGTGACGTATACGAAGGCATTCCTTCTGTATATTATTGGAGCTATATTACTTCCGACGCATTCGAAAAACACGGTGCATCCGAAGTATATGGTGTTCTTGGAGGATCTTGAGGAGGTATACTCCTATTCGTGGGGTTCAGCTGTCCTTGCGCACCTATATCGAGCACTGCATAAGGCTACGAGAAACGGTGCCAAGTCCATTGCCGCCTGCCTGACTCTATTACAGGTATGAGCATTTATTTTCTTGGTAGGATCCTTAGTCAATATATTCGGGATTAATTACTAATTCCATATAATGTTTGCATTCACAGGTTTGGTCTTACGAGAGGCTACCCATGGGTCGTCCACAACCGTTGGTAGATTCCGATGAGACGTGGCCTAGGGTGTGGGCCTGGGGGCCTACGACCAACCGGAGGGGGAGACGGGTAGACCCTCACCACCATCTAAAGTTCTATCGGGGGGAACTAGAGATACTAGATGCATCCCAGGTGACGTGGCAGCCATATGGCAAGGTGATGCATCTGTTGGATGAGTGGTGTTGGCAACTTCCGGTGTCGTACGTGCTGGCAGGTTTGGTTCGGGTGCCGCTCATTCACTTCGAAGAATGTGAGTTTCAGATGCCCGATCGAGCTATGAAGCAAGCTGGCTGTCCACAAGGGATACCAAAACCCGCTGTAGACATGCGGCCATACAGGGGTGGTCGAGGGCCGAACTTCGAGGTGGCTGATGCCTTGATTTTGTTGGGTGACGAGGTGCACCAGTGGAATACCTGGCAGGAAACGTATGATAGCCTTGTATCGCTGAAGCACGACGGCATTAGTACTGAGGAATACTTACAGTGGTTTCTCAGGGTGACGCGCACGAGGGTGAATCGCCCTTCCCAGTGAAGAAGACATCGTACGCGCCACGTGAGGTCTATGACCAGTTCTGGGCATTGGCCATTGTAAGTCATGCTAGTGTTGTTTGATAATTTATTTGCGCACCTTATCGACCATTTGTCAAATATGATTAGCCATATTTTCTATGCATGTTTTTTAGGTTGACCAGGGCATTGAGGTGTTCAAGCAGCTGGAGTCGTTTGACTGGTTTGTCGCGCAGGCTCCTGACAATCTTAAGAGGTCCATTGAGAAGTACAAGACTGAAGTTCAAAACTTTAGTCTTGCGTACCGGGGTTACGAAGGGGAGCCGTCTAGTCGCCCTCGTCCTGAAGCGTACGACTATCAGCCCCAGAGTCAGGTGTGGGAGTCGTCCGGTCGCCCTCTTCCTGACGCGTACAACTATCAGCCCCAGAGTCAGGTGTGGGAGCCGTCTGGTCGCCCTCCTCCTGACGCGTACGACTATCAGCCCCAGAGTCAGGTATGGGAGCCATATAGTCGCTTGCCTCCGAACGCATACGACTCTCAGTGCCAGAGTCAGCTTCCCCAAGTAGGAATCCAGGCCTCGCGCCCAAGCTTTCAGTCGGACAAAGGACAAGCGACGAAGCCATTGAGGTCGGACAAGATGGCTTGGATCGACCGGCACTACTTCGGGCATGAGCCTGTCAATTCAGCAGACTTTCCCCTTGCGACATTCCTAGGTCATGAGGATATCAGAACGTTGGCGCCGGAGACAGATCTTTCAAATTTTGTCATGAACGCTTACATAGAACTGCTCCGGATTAGAGAGCAACGTTTTAACCGTTCTGAATATCTGAAGCTTAACATGTATCCCACTCATTTTGTGGAATTAACGGTGAGAGAATTCACAGAATGGAGGCGAGGGGGCGGCAGGAGTAAGTGGAAACCAGGTCGAAACGTGTTAGGCATGATGAACGCAGACTATCAATGTCCCGCTGCTGATGCGAACCTTATCATGATACCCTGTCATCATGCAAACCACTGGTTCCTATTAGTTCTCCATCCAGCGTTCAGAACGGTTCACATATACGATAGCCTAAGGGAGGACGAGCCTGGACAGCTGCTGGCACAGATGTACAACGAGTACATCACTTTAGTGGTTAGTATTTATTTTTTGACCTTGGCTCATAGTATATTGTTCTTGTCTCATAGGCTTGATTCTCGTTTTTATTGTTGGATGCAGACTACTGTCCTCTCGCTAGCATGCGGACGGCCACAGGGTGACCCTTGGACGGTCGTGATGATAAAGGACCGACCAAAGCAATATAACGGTCACGATTGCGGGATTTACGTCCTCAAGTACATGGACTACATTGCTCGCTCGGAAGTGCTCAAACACTCCTCGTGGACTAGGAAGGATGCCTTGACGTTTAGGTATAGGATAGCCTGGGAGCTGAAAAAGAATGAAGCTAGACGCCTTCATTACCATTATCCTGACGTGCGTGGCTAGCTGCTGTGATGTTACAAAAAACTGTACCAAAAAGAAATGTACATAATTTTTCGCTATTTTGAATTTGGCGCTGAAATGTGTGCGAATATACCTTTCATATGACGGCATTCGAAAAAAAGTGACAAAAAAAATTACAACTTTTTTCGGAAGCTATCAAATGGGGCCTAAAGTGTGCCCGAATAGGCCCTTCCTAGGAAAACTAAAAAATTAATGTGTCTCGTTTTTCGCCGAAAGTCTTACAAATGGGCTAACTAGCGTGCCTGAAGTGCAATGAGCGGAAAAAAAGTGACAAAAAAAATTACAACTTTTTTCGGAAGCTATCAAATGGGGCCTAAAGTGTGCCCGAATAGGCCCTTCCTAGGAAAACTAAAAAATTAATGTGTCTCGTTTTTCGCCGAAAGTCTTACAAATGGGCTAACTAGCGTGCCTGAAGTGCAATGAGCGGAAAAAAAGTGACAAAAAAAATTACAACTTTTTTCGGAAGCTATCAAATGGGGCCTAAAGTGTGCCCGAATAGGCCCTTCCTAGGAAAACTAAAAAATTAATGTGTCTCGTTTTTCGCCGAAAGTCTTACAAATGGGCTAACTAGCGTGCCTGAAGTGCAATGAGCGGAAAAAAAGTGACAAAAAAAATTACAACTTTTTTCGGAAGCTATCAAATGGGGCCTAAAGTGTGCCCGAATAGGCCCTTCCTAGGAAAACTCAAAAATTAATGTGTCTCGTTTTTCACCGAAAGTCTTACAAATGGGCTAACTAGCGTGCCTGAAGTGCAATGAGCGGAAAAAAAGTGACAAAAAAAATTACAACTTTTTTCGGAAGCTATCAAATGGGGCCTAAAGTGTGCCCGAATAGGCCCTTCCTAGGAAAACTCAAAAATTAATGTGTCTCGTTTTTCGCCGAAAGTCTTACAAATGGGCTAACTAGCGTGCCTGAAGTGCAATGAGCGGAAAAAAAGTGACAAAAAAAATTACAACTTTTTTCGGAAGCTATCAAATGGGGCCTAAAGTGTGCCCGAAAACGGAGTTACCAAAACTATCAATAATTCACAAACCAAATCACAAATTAAAGATTGCACAAACCAAATCACAAATTTAAACATTATAAAAGTTCAATTTATACAACTGAAACATTAACCCTAACACTCTTCCTCATCATCGTCCTCCTCGACCATACTGCCAGGTTCGATACCTAACACTTTATAATGGTTTCTCTTGTCATGATCAGTCATCTTATTACACAACGCACACTTTCGTAATTTTTTTTGACCCGTTGCTTCTTCAATCGGATTCTTCATGCGTATTGCTCGTTTTCGCCCTTTTGTTTGAGAAATAATTGGATCAAAAATGTCGTCCTCCTCACCTTGTAGGTCAGTGCCGTCAATGACTGGCTGTTTGGCTCGATTGAATCTACCGCCTGGAGTTGCGTGGTAGTCGGAGTGTCCACAGTTTCTGGTAATGCCATCCTAAACTGTGCATGCTTAGCCTTATCCCGTGCGGCTGCTTCAACTTGATACCTGTACCCATCAAATGTCGACGCTGCATCCATTGATAAACCGTGCATGATGTTACAAAGGTGATTATATCGCAGCGTCTCAGATTGCTCGAAATCAACTGAAACATTGGGCACGTAAGGAATGTGACCGTGGACTCTGTTGGCTTCCTTCGTCCACCGTTCCAAGATATACGGTGGAGGGATTTCACTAGCATTCTTGGCGCTCAAAACCCTCAACGCGTGTCGACAAAGTATACCTTTATGCTCAAACAGTTGACAGTTGCAATTAACCAACCCGGTGTCCTTACAAACTGCTACGGTAAAATGTCGTCTGGTCCTCGGAGCCGACGAAGAGCACGGATTGGCGAAGTTCGTCACATTTGTCAAAGCATAAACCTTGATATCTCTGGTGGAATACTCGTGCAACTTTGTCATGCCATATTGATTCGACTTTAGTAGTTCCTCTTGAAACTGTCGAAACATTTCCTTGGTATAGACTTGAGCCGCATGAGCCTCTAAAGGTGAATAAAGTAGTATAGCTCTTTCTTTGCAAACTGTAGCCGCGTCGGCTTCTCTCTCACGGTACAATTGCCTGTCAACGGCTTTCTGCATCTCTAGTACGAACTCCGCTATACTTGAAGACTGGCCTACGTACCCATCAAAGAATGAATTCATAGCTTCGCTTCTCGAGGTCGTAGTCATTCCGGCTGCAAAAAAATTCTTGGTGTAGGCACCGACCCACTGTGTCTTGATCTCATACAACGATTGTAACCATTCGTGATTGTGCAAATAGTAAGTATCCATTAACGTGGCCCACCTCTCCTCGAACACGTCTACCGTCAACGATTTCTTCACACATGTATTAAAGTCAGTCTTGAATGACGGATGGTTTGCATATACATGGTGAAGCCGTTCGGGATATTTGTTGCTTATGTGCCATGTGCACAGGCCATGGTGAGTATCTGGAAGGACCTTAGCGATTGCATTTTTCATTGCCAGATCTTGGTCGGTGATGATGGTCTTTGGAGGAATATGATACATTGCTTGAAGCCACGTTTCAAATAACCACGTAAATGACTCCTCCGTCTCATCCCTAAGCAGGGCAAAGCCAAACGAGATTGACTGATAGTGGTGGTTCACCCCGGTGAACGGAGCAAAAGGCATAGAGTACTTATTGGTGCGGTATGTGGTGTCAAACGTCACAACATCCCCAAAATTTTGGTAAGCAGCTCTAGAACGGGGGTCCGCCCAAAATATAGTACTAATGCGGTTCTCATCATCCAGTTGGAGACTGTAAAAAAATCCAGAATTCTCACTCTGAAGGGACCTGAAGAGATCAAGTGTAGTTTGAGAATCACTCTTACCGAAAGACTCTCTCCTCTGAGCACGAAGTTCATTTCGAAGGTCTACTTCGTTGAAACTCAACTTGTCAATCCCCCCAGCCTGGCTTGAGAAAACCCCCATCATCTTAGAAGGTGGAATTTTAGCCTCGGCCATTGTAAAAATTAGTTGTCTGTGTGCCGCGCTTATTTCTCGGTGTTGATGAATTTGACCAATCTTACTGGGGGTCATCAACTGATGATTATGGCTCAACTCCACTCCTGTGACAACCCAATGGTTTTCATTTTTTCGGTGTACTGCATACACATGGGCCTTGCAGCCGGTACCCGGAAATGTGTCCCGTTTTCTTTGTCTTGTTGTCCCTTCGTCACTGATCCGAACGACCGGAGTTACATGCGGTGCTCCTCTATGACACTCAAATAGTCTTGCACAAATTTGATCTGTATTCGCCCGTTTTCTAGTCGTCTTAGTTCTAATACCGAAACCTATCGTTTTCGAATATGCTCTATAGTATGCTTCAACTTCGTCCAGTGCTTGAAAAACTTGACCAACGTAAGGTGGATCAGAACCTTCACAAAAATTATTTCCTCCAGTTGCATCCATATTTATACTGTAATCTAAAAAATAAAAATTATATCATTCTCAACAAGTCATAGATTTAAATAAAAGAAGAATAAAATTTATTTAAACCACCGTCTTTCGGGAAATTTGGTATAATGTAAAATTAGCAAAATAGCCCCCGATGAGCGGCAAATTACCGAAATGCCCCCGGGGGTTCATTATCACCCTAACGCCCCAAATCAGCTTCAAAACAACCTTTCAGGTGCTTTGCTTACATTTCTGGACTAAGAAATCCTTTGAAAAACTTAACGCTGCAAAATTACGAAAATACCCCTATCGGGGATGCGAATTACCAAAATGCCCCCTCACAAAAAAAATCTGAAAAGTGCTTTGAAACGGGATTTTAAGCTTCCTGAATTCACTCTTTAAAATAACTTTTCAGGTGTCTCACACCCTTTCCTGAACTAAAAGTTATTTTAAGCACAAATTTGTGTAATGTAAAATTAGCAAAATAGCCCCCGGGGGTTCATTGTCACCCTAACGCCCATCAAACCAGCTTCAAAACAACCTTTCAGGTGTTTTACTTACATTTCTGGACCGAAAAACTTTTTTTCGGGAAAATTACCAAAACACCCCTCGCGGGGTGGCAAATTACCAAAATGCCCCTGGCTTCAGAAAATATCAAAAGTGCTTTAAAATGCTATTTTAAGCTTCCTGAGTTCATTCTTGATCTAAAAAGTATTTTACGGATTTTTCGCCTAAAAATCCCGAACCGGTGTCCGGATCGAGCGCTTAAAAGCCCGTTCGGCCAAAAAATTAGCTAACAGCTTCGGAATGGCCCGAATTCCTGGGGAATGGAACTTCCCAACACCCTAGGGTTCTCATAAAAGTTTCGCGCGAAATCGCGCTGTCTTGATATTTTAAATTACACTGCAAAGTTACAAGGTTGCGCGTATCAGTTAACCCCTTTCTAGTCTTTGAAAAAATCTGAAATTTTTACCTGATACAGATCTTTTGAAAATAACTAGGGTCTCTGTTTTGTACTTTGGCAAAATCTAGCTCTAGCTATTTTTTATAAATTCGTGAAAAAAACTGTCTAATTAAGTTTTCACCTTTAGCGACAATTACGCCCCGCAATCAGCTGCAAAATAACATTTCAGGCGTTTTACTTACATTTCTGGACTTAAAAGTCCGTTGGAAAACTTTTTGGGAAAATTACCAAAATACCCCTCTCGGGGTGGCAAATTACCAAAATACCCCCTGGCTTCAGAAAATATCAAAAGTGCTTTAAAATGCTATTTTAAGCTTCCTGAGTTCATTCTTGATCTAAAAAGTATTTTACGGATTTTTCGCCTAAAAATTCCGAACCGGTGTCCGGATCGAGCGCTTAAAAGCCCGTTCGGCCAAAAAATTAGCTAACGGCTTCGGAATGGCCCGAATTCCTGGGGAATGGAACTTCCCAACACCCTAGGGTTCTCATAAAAGTTTCGCGCGAAATCGCGCTGGCTTGATATTTTAAATTACACTGCAAAGTTACAAGGTTGCGTGTATCAGTTAACCCCTTTCCAGTCTTTGGAAAAATCTGAAATTTTTACCTGATACAGATCTTTTGAAAATAACTAGGGTCTCTGTTTCGTACTTTGGCAAAATCTAGCTCTAGCTATTTTTTATAAATTCGTGAAAAATTCTATTTCTGACGCCCTAAAAAATCGCTATTTTGGAATTTTTCGAATGTAATACCCCGATTTGTCAAAACGTAATTTTGACGCCCTAAACACGAATTTTAGACTATTGTAAGAACAATTTAAGCGTAACACAATTTAAACAATCAATTGGTAAGAACAAATTGAAAAATACTTACTTGTTTTAACTTGATATATTTCAAGAAAAATCCACCGATCTTCTAGCGGTTATCCACCGATCTTCTAGCGTAAATTTTTTTTGTTTGTATGTAGGTGAGATAGGGAGAATGAGGAGGGTGGAAGAAATGATTCGGGGAGGAGGGATTTTATAGAGAGAAAAGTGAGAGAGGAAGGGAAGAACCGTGAGTGAACAGCAGGGAGGGGGAGGGGGGAATGAC